>VWPU01016213.1:0-41925 GCA_013398955.1 Callaeas wilsoni
GGCCCGGCCCCGCTCCGGCCCCGGGTCATGCCCGCAGCCGCGCCGTGCACCGCGGGCTCCCGGCCGCCCTCCGCCCCATCCTCCGCGGAGGGGCCGCTCCCGTGATTTTTAAAATTATTTTATGCCTGTTAATTATTTAATTTTCCTTTCTTATTATTATCTTTTTTTTTTCCCCCTTTGCTTTTTTTCTTGTGGTGTGTTTTTATTTTCTGTTTTCTCCCTCCTCTCTCAGCAGCAAAACTTGCGGCGGCCGCAGCTCCGCCGTGCCCGAGCGCCGGGGCAGCCTCGCCGCCTTCCCCGGGCCGCCCCCGCCCCGCCGCGGCCCGTGGGGAGGGGCTTGGTGGTCCGGCCCCCGCCTCCTCCGCTGTGGCCCCGCTGCTCCGGCCCGGGGCCGGGGCGTTCTCCGCGCCGTGGAGCATCTCGTGCACCTGCGTCTGGGGCACGGCCCCTTTCACCCCTGCAAGCCCCAGGCTGGCTTCTTCCTCGCCCGCTGCCCTCCTGGAGGGTCCCGGCCTCTCTCTCCTCCTCCCTAACCCTCCCATCCAGTTGCAAGCACCGGCCTCATCGCCTTGGACATGTGTCCTACTCCGGACTGCTTGCTGGCAGTGACACAGCCCTGAAGACTTGGGCCACATCCTACCGCCCCTCCGGCCATGCCAGCTTCCATTAACCCCCTGCTACGTGATGACCTTCCAGTTCTCCTCCAAAACCCTCTGTAAATTCAGGGGATGTGCTTCCGCAACTTTCCATCCAGCTCCCCACAGCTCCTCCACCGTGGTGCGCTGGTCCCTCACCACCGTTCCCCGGTGCTTCCTCCGGCTTTAATCCCCATGGCCCAGCAAGTGACCCTGTTTTGGGAAGCCAAGCAGCAGAGCCTGGCTCCTTAATCTTTATGATGATGAGTGAGCATCATTTTTCACTACCTCCATTTCACGCATGGACTACCTGAGACACAAAACATGAAGTGACATCTTCAGGTTGCCCCAGTAATAAGCTGACTGAGGGAGCAGGAAAAGCCTCGTTCCCCGGTCAGTAGTCTGGAGACACGGCCACCTCCTCCTCCTCTTCACAGAGGCTTTCCCTTCCTTTCCCTTCCGAGGTTCCCCTGATGGTTCAGGGAAGCACCGGGATGCTTTTCCCCCACTGGCAGCCCAGGCAGTGCTTTTGGATATTTGCAGAGAGAGCTTTTTCCCACTGCTGGCTCAGGTATTTTCACTGAACAGGTATTTAAATGCTCTGGGAAGTTGGTTTTTTTCCGCTGGAGCTGTTCAGGGTTCTTAACTTGCATTTCCTTGTGGCATCACCTCATTAATCCTCCAGCAAGTTCTCCTGCAAAACCAGAGGAATGGCACACTTTTATTTTTCAGGAGTAAAACAGAGAAGGGAAATAATTCATACAGCCAGTTGTAGGTGTTATATATCAAACAGAAAAAGTCAAGAAAATACTTTTTATTTTCTTTTTTCCTTCCCTCTTGGCAAATCAAAAGGCGAGTGTGATCCTTGGCCTTCCTCCCTGGCCTTCCTCTCCTTTCAAAAGCTTCTATCGTGTTCCAGTCTGGAACTCTTCGTTTAACAGGTTTCTTAGTATTCTGTCAGAATTGAAAAGTTGTAAATACATGAATGTCTTTAGCAACTGTATTTCACACCCAGAATGAGCATTTCCTGAGCTACTCAGTGGGGAAAAAGAAAGTGTTAATAAAGCCTCATTTGGAGTAAAAAACATTGCTCTGGAGCTGGGTTTTTTTTGGTTTCTTTAAGAAGAGTATGATTATGTTTAAGCAAATTTCAAACTGAAATTGCACTGAGCTGCAGTTGAAACATCAACTGGGAAACTGGGGAAATGATTGGATTTTTCTGCTTATTATTATTTTTAATTATTTCACAGATTCTTTTTCAGTGTTCTATTTTTGAAGTGGCTGTTTGTCCAAGAAAAAAAATCACTGGAACATATGTGAGTTTTTGTGGGGTTTTTAACAAATGAAAAAAATATTTTCCTTGGAAAATGTCTCTGTTTCCCTCAAGAATGAGAAATTCTGATGCTCTTGGACCAAACGAGGTGACCTGAGCCCCATCATCCTGCACGTTAAGGAAGGGATGGGTTTAGCTCAGTGTCCCACCTCACACAAGAGAGCTGCGAAGGGGGGACTTGCTTTCCCTGGCTCTGTCTTGTCCCTTTTTAAGCTCTGAGCAGCAGGAAAAGCTTCCTTTTGGTCAAATCAGGGAAGCTGCATGAAATTCCTCCATCCTCACAGGTACAGCCGGAGGAACAACGTGGGGCTGCTTGGGTGTGTCCTCTTGGGCTAAGGACAAGCTGCAGCCTCCCCCTCTGGACAAGGGAAGCTGTCGAGGAATTGGTGCAATGAAATCATTTCTTCCTAAAAAAAAATGGGGGGTTTGGAGATGTGGCGTGTCCAGGCACAGACAACCCCCACCGCCCATCCCACCAGGGAGGCATTTCCTGCCCCTTCTGTAATTACTCGTGGGACCAGCAGGACAGACAAGTGTTGCACTGGGAAAAGCCGCCCAGAAAAGATCCTACAGGTCCTGTGGAGAGAGAGGAGCCATTGCTCCCTGCTGCCTCATTTATCAGATCTGAGCTCTCTCCTCCTCGCTGGGCGCTGCCGAGACGGACAGAGTGAGGTAAAGCCACTCCTTCCACGCACACACCTCCCTCCGAAAGTCACCTCTGCCTTGCTTTGCAAACGAGGCAAGGTATTGATCAGCCAGCTGGAAAAATATCCCATTGTTGCTCCTGTTAGATCTATCCCGAAAAGCCGCTCCCCAGAGCTCCAGACAACAGATTTAGCAAAGGCAATGAAAGAAAGGATTGTTTGGGTAGGTCCGGGGAGAAGTCACTGCGCAGAGAAAGCACATAAAGTATGGTGATTAAAAGAAATGCACTTGTGAGAGTGAAACTGGTCCCACTGGAAACTGGAACACAACCTGGGTGTGTGCTCCCTGAGTCAGATTGCTGTGCAGGACCCCACCATGCACGATCCCATGGCAGTAGATGGTCTCCAACTCCCAAAACAGCCGTGGAAACAAGGCAAGAGAGCTGTAGCTGTCACTTTGCATGAACAGTGAAGTGACCGCTGAGAGTTTAAGGGCTTCACGCAACTCAGGAAAGCTGGGAAACAGCCAAAACTGTTCCATCCTTCCATCCATCTATCCCTGCACGGCACCTGTGCACAAATGGCTCTTGCTTCAAAATGCTCTTCAGGGAAATGGTGGCAAACCTTGACCTGTGACACACTGGGGACAAGACAAACCACTGCTGGCCAGGAGACATGGGGAGCTTTGGACTGTGAATAAAACTCTAGAAAAATGGGATGGGAAAGGTGAGAATCAACAGAAACTGCTGCTAGGGAAGAAGGAAAAGCCGGGCAGACATGGGGAGGATGCCTAGGCAGTATGAGGTGGAACAAGCCCCACACACTGACTGTCTTTACCTCCAAAACCGGGAAAAAACAGAGAAGTCCCTGCCCCAAACATTTCTAGACCCCACTGATTGAAGCCATTTGGAAAATCTCAACATTTGGTCTAAGGCCAAATAAAAAAGGCAACACACTTTGAGGTCAGCTCTGCAAACTTCCCTGGTGTGGTGCCAAGAAAATCCTGATGATGGTTTGATTGATAGGGTTGTGTTGTAATTGCACAGAGCTTCTGGAAACCCATCCAACTTCACACCACTTGTGCAAAAATCAAACTGCAGAAACCCTGAGGCCCAGTCCTTCCTCACCTTAGAAATAAATGGTTTCCTAGCTGGATCCTGTTCTGCCTCTTGGGGTCAAAATATGTGGGACCGAAGCAAACATTTGTGTGCAAAAACAAATATTTAGCAAAGTGAGCTGCAGAGCAAAACTAGAATACAGTGCCTGCTGTGCTGAGGGTGTTCAGGAACAGAAGGAAGAGGGATGCGCTGTCTCTCCTTGACCAGAAATATGTGTCAGGAAGAAACCCAGTGGAGGTGAATCCTACAGCCCTAGGGAGGGAGGGAGGGTGCTCTCCTGTGGGATGGCTCCTGGCTCTTAGTGACCCCTCTCCCTGTGCGCATGGCCCTGTAGGACCCTCGTTTGATGCCCTCAAGGGAGCCCCAGGGAGCAGGGGTAGCACACTGACCACGAGGATTTTGAGGCTGCCAGACCTTTCCCAAAGAGATCCCTCAAAAAACCTTTTCCAGAGGTTTTTTTCCCCTGCAGAGTCAGGGGACAGGTTCTTCTCGCCCACTTCATCAAGAATTATCAAATCTCCTGAGCTGGAAAGGACCCACAGCGATCATCCATCCAGCCCCTGGCCCTGCACAGATCCCCCAACAACCCCACCCTGGGCACCCCTGGCAGCGCTGTCCAAACGCTCCTGGAGCTCTGGCAGGTTTGGGAATGTGCCCATTCCCTGGGGAGCCTGGGCAGTGCCCAGCACCCTCTGGGGGAAGAACCTTTCCTTGATATCCACCTAAACCTCCCTGACACAGCTCCAGCCATTCCCTTGGCAAGGAAGAAGAGGAAGAACCTTCTCCTGCCTGTTTTAATCCCATGGGGTTTGGAAGCAGAGAGCCAGGAGCCATGACATGGATCCACTTCCATGGATGGGGTGACTTCAGCCTGACTGCTCTCTACAGCCTGGAGAAGACACAGGCGTGGGCAAGGAGGGCAGAGATCATTTGGGCAAGGTGGGTGGACAACTGGTCTTCTGCTGCATCCCACCCCAGAGTGAGGGCCATGAAATTAAAAGAAAGCAGATCCAAAACTGATTGGGAAGGTGGGATCTTTGGTGTGTCATTGCCTTGACACAGGATTTTGTGACTGTTAAAACCTAACGTGGTTCCAAAAGAATTACCTGGAGAGTTCCACAGAAGAGCACTCCAGCAAGGGGGAGCGAGGTGCAGGGACCTCACCTGTGGCTCAGAGACCCTCGGGGATTCAAGGTGGGAGCTTAGGGCAGTATTTTGAAAAGCTCTGCCCCTTGCCATCCTCATTCTTATCCTCTTCCCTCGATACCGAGTACTGGCCCTGTCAGAAGCAGATTAACCCTTTCCTGGAGAAGGTGCTGGGATCTGCATCCTTACCTGCCGGGCTCGGGCAGCAGCCTGCACTATCTGCATCACCTCTTTAATCAGGTGTTCTTGCTTCTGACTTTAAGGAGGGGCAGGAGGAGGGCCCTGGTTCTGGCCTATCAGCTGTTTGTGAGAGTGGAAGAGCTGCAAATTGAAACTGGGGGGGTTGTGTTTAGGAACTTTTCTTCTCGCTCCGCTTTATTGCTCGCAGATGTGTTCTTATGGGACCCTCTAGCTGCTGAACTTCTGGAATAATTCAGCCTCTGAAACTGGACTGACAGGAGAGTAGGAGAGTTCCTTGTTAGCATTTAGGACCAAATAAAACCAAACCAAACCCCAATAACTGCAGCTGCTGTGAAACCTTTTCAGGAAGATCTTCATTTTTCCAAGGACCCTGGAGTGTCTCAGCAGCTGTAGAGTGTGTAAACTCACTGCCAAGCAGGTTTGACTTGCCATGGCTTGCAGTAATTTTGATGTTTCCAGAGGGAAAAGGGAATTTGAGTGATGTAATGACCACAATCTCCCCATACTCTTTGTATATTCATTCAGGGGATACCTCAAAAGGAAAACACAGAAGATGGACCGACATTGTCCAGAAATGAAGAATCATGGCTGATACCCAGTTATGTGTTTGCCTTGGTGTCTGTAAGATCCCTCAGAAAAAATCAGCTTGACAACTTTGCTTTCTGTGATATGAACCATCGAAGAGAGCGGAAAAAGCAAAGTGCACTGAGAAAGAAAATGTGCTGAGAAATGAGAATTATAGATTCATGGAACGGTTTAGGTTGGAAGAGACCTTAAAGCTCCATCCCATTCCACCCCCTGCCATGGGCAGGGACACCTTCCACTATCCCGGAGTGCTCAAAGCTCCAGTTCCAACCTGGCCTTGAACAACTGATTTGTTTAAGATTTGCCGTGACAATTTTGGCCCCTAAGATGGAAATGAAGCTCTAATGAAAAACCTCCATGAAATGTAGCAGGAGCTGAATATCACAGAGAAGACCTCAAGAATGAGCAGAAACAGGATGAAATAATTCAAAATCTGGAGTCATGAACCTGCAAGTAAAAGTTTCCTTGAAAAGGGCACTTGATAAACTCCTTCTCTGCTGGACAGAATTCCCAGCTTAGCCATGGCAGTATGAACTGGTGGTGGACACGTGAACTGAGGGGCAGCACTTCTGGTTACATGGAAATGCTAGAGGCACCAAGCCCAGGTGCAGGATGTGCTTTAAGGCACCTGAGTCTCTGAAAAATCAAACAGCCCACTGCCGGAGGCTTCATACTCATCACCCCCTTGTGAAGCACGGAGGAGGAAGAACTATTTTGGGAAAAATCCCTGAGTTAGACAGACCCAACAGTGCGCTGTCCCTGCCAGGATGTGACACAGTGTCTGGTCCAGCTTCTGACTCCTGAGATGGAACCACTTCTCCTAAATCCACTTAAGATGTGCAAACAGCCCTGTCAACAGCAGCTCGCCAAGCTGTGTGGCTTTCTCTGGGCTGCAGTAGCCTTGGTAACTCTCAGGGAAAAAAATAACCTAATTTTCTCTTTCATCCATAAGCCGAACCCTTTAATTTGCTTTCAAGTGAATTAAACATAAGCCTCCATTTTTCTAATTCCTTTGTCCTAATTTAAAAGTACTGACATTTATCAAAGGACTTTTCTAGATTCCCCATTTGCAGCTCATTGTTTTAGTATTTTTTAAATAAACCGGAGACCGATGTTTTTATTGCTGAAATGCCTTCCTTCCCTCCTCCTTTTCTTAATAACAAGCAGATATTGTGTTCGTTTCTAAACTTTCTCTAATAACCCGGAGAGCAGCCTGTGTCCTGCTGCCTTATGCAGGTGGCCACGGTTCATAACTGATATTTGCCATCGTTGCCTGAGGTAATGCAGGAGCATCTTTGAGGGCATGCAGCCTCATTCAGGTGTCCCGAGTGCACCTTCGACCCCTCAGTCTTCAGCACGCCCGTGACCCACAGTTCATCCCATGAAGTTATTAGAGGTACCAGGTGCTGGAGAACAACCCCAGTGTTATGAGAACAGTGATACAGCAGCAGCAATTTATTTGTATTTCCAGCCACAGCGGCTGCTTGAACAACTTTCACCCTGAAATATGGGTTTGGCACCCTTGATCCTTTCTGAAAAAGAAATTTCACTTGTTCAGTGTTTGCACAACATCACACACATTGAAACCGTCCTCTCGGAGTGAACACGAGTGTAAACACAGCACAAAACACAACCTGGGGCAAAGAATCACCTTCCCCGTGCTGGGGGACCCTCTTGGGAAGTCTGTGCATTTGCTTTCCGCACTTGTTTTTCTTTTAGGGTGGTTGGAATGGTCTCAAGGCTGATGGACAGCCCCTGGGGAGCAAAGTCCTCTGTTTATCCGCTGGCATGGAGGGTTGACGCTGGAAACCTTTCCCACACAGCTCTGCTGGCACTCCCAGAGCCTTCTCGGAAGGACAAGGGGACGAAGTTCACCCATCATGAGATGACAGCTCTTCTCCAGACAGTGTTATTCATTCCAGCACCGGGCTGTTTTTCAATGGTTCATGACAAATCTCCATTTCCCCTCAGAATTACGGGTTGTATTTTCGTTTGCTTTCTGACCCTGATAGCCCTTCCACCATGCATTAAGTTATCTCAGAGCATCTGATCTTCCGTCAGCGTTAATCTTGGGTCTTGGCATTTGGGGAGGAATGATGGGAAGTATTTAGCACCAGACCTAATTCCACACCCTTCTGTGACTTGGTCCAGTCAAGGTCAAATCCTGAGGCTTGCACTCTGACAACGCTCCCGTCTGCTTAGAGACCTCCCTGCCTGTGCCGAGGATTAACGAGATCACCATTAAAATAAAGATTGTATAAAAATAGAATAATAGTGTTAAAACCTGGGGAATGTAGGTATGTACTTAGCTCAGGAAGAGGACTACATTGTATGTGGGGAAGAATGAAGCTGAAAGCAAGTTTAAACTAAGGTTTTCTTATCCTTTTCCTGGGGTTTGGAAGTGTTTCCCTACAAGCTTCTCCCTCTTCTGTCTGGCCCGGTGTGGGGCACAGCCTTGTCCTCCTGCGGGCACTGTGGGTGCTCCAGGGCCAGCCTGGCTCGCGGTGCCTCCTGCCTCGGGTGGAACGGTAAATGGAGTCAGGGCTGTGCGGGCAGGTGGCTCGCGGTGCCTCCTGCCTCGGGTGGAACGGTAAATGGAGTCAGGGCTGTGCGGGCAGGTGGAGCTGCAGCCAGGGAAGGGGCCAGCGCTGCGAGGAAAGGCGGCTGCCCCAGCAAGGACCGCATTCCACACCGGGGAATTGGGGCTGAGAGCAAACCTGGAGTGACACAGTAACTTAGGATGGAAAAACCCTCCAAGACCAGCAAGTCCAACCATTCCCCAGCACTGCCAAGGCCACCAGCGCTCCGTGTTCCCAGGTGCCACATGCACAGGGCTTGGAAACCCCTCCAGGGATGGGGACTCCAGCCCTGCCCTGGGCAGCTGGGCCAGGGCTGCACAGCCCTATCCAGGAAGGAATTTCCCCAATATCCACCCTGAGCCTCCCCTGGCCCAGCCTGAGGGCATTCCCTCTCCCCCTGTCCCTGTTCCCTGGAGCAGGTCCCAAAGCCCCCCCGGCTGCCCCCTCCTGTCCGGGAGTTGTGCAGAGCCACAAGGTCCCCCCGGAGCCTCCTTTTCTCCAGGCTGAGCCCCTTTCCAGCTCCCTCAGCCCCTCCTGGGGCTCCAGACCCTTCCCCTAATTTCCTGATTTCCACTGGCAGTGGCTTGGGCACAACCCCTCAGTGCAGAGGAGTGCAAGAAGAGCTGAGCGTGGGACCTTTGATTTCTGTTACTCCATTGCTCCCAAATCCACCTCAGTTCCCTATTGTGAGGAATTGAACTTTAAAAGGAAAAACCAGCATGTTGTTTTTCAGTGAACATCTGTCCTTCATTCCCTGGTGGACATTTTCTGTTGAAATGCTTACAAATAAGAAAGTTTTCTTTATGGATTTAGAAAATACCCTTTTAAAAGTAAAGTAATGTTTCAGTCTCTTCTGGCAGCAATTAAGAATACAGGGTATTGTGCCTTTGAAAATTGAGCCTCTTATTTAACTGTCTAAATAGAGATTTAATTTTCCTTCTTTTGGCACCTAAGCTTGAAAATTTTCTTCTTACAGATGAAAACAGAACATTATAGAAATTGAGTCTGTGGCATTTTTATTCTGCTTTGTGAGAGAGAAAAAAATGAGGAAGATAATTTATCAGTATTTGCACCTCTTACTCTAACCCCTTTGAACCAAAATCCCTCATAAATGTCAGCTCTGGATCACTCTGGGTACACCATAAAGGCTGTTTTTAGCGCAGACCCGGAGGCAGCCAACCCATGGAAGTGGGCAAGTGCTGCACGTGCTGGCTGAGCCGTTTCCCTCAGCTCAGGTCCCAGTGGCTTCTCAGCAGAGGTGTGCAGCAGGTTCAGAGCAATAAATGAGGAAAGCCCTCCAAGATCACCCAGTCCAATGTTCCCCAGCGCCGGCAAGGCCACCACTGACCCATGTCCCCAGATGCCACATCCACATGGCTCTGAAGTCTCTCCAGGGATCTTAGAGGTCTTTTCCAACCTCACAGATCCTGTGAAGCCCTCCCCCATGGTGCTCCCAGCCGGATCAGCAGTCCTTTGCAGCAGGCTCCAGCTCCTTCTCCAGGATGTGCCTAACGAGGTGCTGATCCCAGTGGGGGTCACTAGACACCCCTGGAGGTGGGTTAAAAGAGCAAGTGCAAAGAGGAGCGTGGTGGGATCCACCTCTGCATCCCCTCAGCCTCTTGCCTTTCCTCCATCTCTTGTGCACCCCAGGGCACTTTTTTCATGTGAAAGGACATATTTAGGCTCTGCTTCACATCACACGAGGCCAGGTTGGAGGGGCAGTGGCCCCTCGGGGGCTCTCACTGCACAGTGGCTCCATGTGGTGGATCATCTTTCCAGCCACGTGTTTGCTGGAGGGCTGATGAAGGGGGGAGTGGTGAGGGATGGGAATGTGCACAGCACAGGACTCAGGGGAGGATGGATGTCTTCCCCAGCTCCAGTGCCGATGGGGAAAACAGTGACGGGGGCTGCCTCTGGTAAACGCATTCCCAAGCAGAGATGCGTTGCCGTGTCTGTGTTGTGTTGGGTTTTATTCCCAAAGGCTGATTTAATGAAGAGAAATCCAGCACGGAAGAAGGAAATGCAAGCCCAGAGGGAAATGCCTCTGGTGCTGGAGGAGCTGCAGGCACGGCAGGGAGGGAGGATGAGGTGATCCTCAGAAGTGTTTCCATGTTTGTGGTTAATTGGACAGGTCGTGCAATGTGGGCTTGCCAAAATCATTGGAGGTTCCAGTGGCTGGTGCCTCTTCCCAGCCGTGATTTCCTGGCGCGAGGAGCACCCTTCCATGGAGCTGCCCTGTGTGTGCTGCCTGACAAAATCCGCTTGTCCCCAGAGCCAAAGCTCCCACAGCCAGTGAATCCCTGTAATTACCATAATCTGCTGTCGATTAGATCGGATAGCTCTGTTATCACTGTTAATAACAACTAATTAGTGAGGCTGTCACAGGGAGTGTTTCTGTAAGGGAAGGGTTTTGTCCTGAACTGCTCATAAGGGCTCTATTTAAAACCAGAGGGAGGCTCTGGCTTCAAGGGCACTGGTACTCAGTGACTTACAGTCCTTTGCAGCACAACGCTCCACAAATTTCTCCCAAAAACTGCCAGCAGGGTAGGAAAACAGGAACTGGGATGGAAAACATAGCAAGGTTCAGGCAGCCCTGGAGAGATGCAGGGCAGGTGGAGGACGACGGGGTGAGAAGGTGGAATAAAAGAGCAAAGGATTATCTTTCGTTCACAAAGCTGGAATGACTGCAGCTGTGTCAGGGCAGGTTTAGGTCGGATATCAGGGAAAGGCTCTTCCCCCAGAGGGTGCCGGGCACTGCCCAGGCTCCCCAGGGAATGGGCACATTCCCAAACCTGCCAGAGCTCCAGGAGCATTTGGACAGCGCTGCCAGGGGTGCCCAGGGTGGGGCTGTTGGGGTGTCTGGGCAGGGACAGGGGCTGGGTGGATGATCCCTGTGGGTCCCTCCCAACTCAGGATATTCCATGATTCTGTGCTAAGAACAAAACTCCCTTCGCATCTCAAAAGATTTGTTGGAAGATGACAAAGGTTGCCACTGAGGAGTGAAGGATGATTTCAGTTTTACTGAGGAAACATGAACACGTTGCCCACAGTCATTTTATGCACTTTTTTTTCTGATGGAAATCTGCTCATTGACAGAAAAAAAAATCTCACATTTTTCTTTCCTAATCCTATGATTTCCTCCATGGCTCAAACCTTCCATAAACCAGAGCCTGAACAGCTGCTTTGTCAGGAGAGGAGAGCACTGGAAAGGAGCTGGTTGCTCGTCCCATGCCCTGACATGGGTGACTTTGCAATGGGAAAGCTCAAGAACTCCCCTGTTTTGGTTTGGAGGTTCACACTCTCAGTACTGCTGCAGCAGCGACAGGCATTGAGGAGATCTGCTCAGGGGCAGGGACTGAGAAGATGGAGATGCTCAGAGGAAAAGGCAGCAAATAAATATACCCCTGGATCCTTTTCTTTCACGTGAAAGAACATAATTAGGGTCTGTCTCATGTCACAGCTAGATGAGAAGTGGCCCTGTCCTCTCACAAGCCATTACTGAACTAGAAGCAAGGCTACAAAAATAAAACTCCTTCCATGCTCTGACCCATGCAGAATGAGGCCCTTTTGCTCCGGAGAAGCAAAACCTCTCCATGATCCATCGCTGGTGCTTACTGACTGAAACTCCTCCTTTTGAATTGCAGTGAAGACCTCAGTCACTCTGGCAGTGAGTGCCTCTGCTTTCCGATATTTGATAAAAAATCCAGATCGTTACGGTCTCTTAATCAGAGCAGCGGCAATCTCGAGAGCTGCTGGACGGTCCCGTGAGGCTGCGCTGGGCTGGCCTGGCGCTGTGTCAGGTCCAGCAGGTGAGTCCGTGCTTAGTCCGGGTTGGGCTGCTGCCGCTCCCGGGGCTTGGCATCTGCTCTCATTTGTAAGACAAAAGAAGGGCTGGTCCTAAAAGCTTCCTTAATGGATGTTTGGTACCTTGCAAAGGGAAATGATTGTGTTAAAGGTGCCACAGGGGATGAGCTTTTGGTTCTGTCCTTTAATCTTCCTTCTTTCCCCTTTCCCTTAAATCTGCTGCCGGCTGTCACCTGCAGACGATATTTTGCCTCCCAAGCTGCAGAGGGAGCAGTGTCACCTCCCGGAAGGTACATTTTCTAATGCTCAGAGCACTGGCCTAGTGTTCATCCCTTTGCTTGGGCTCGCAGGGATTAACCTCCTTGGAAGTGTCAGTGCTGCTCCCGCAGCCTGCCTCAGTTTCCCCAACGGTAAGAAACGAGCAGTGCTTAGGAGAGGTGCCAGGGACCTGGGAATTACTTGGGGGTAAGAAACCACTGCATGGAATGTGCTTTTGCAGGAAGACAAATACATATTCTGTGCAACTGTGCTCTTGCTTTAAAGCCTTTTGATTCCAGGCTTCATCGTCCGTGTTCCTGTCACGCCACCGCTGCAGCACGCACAGATGTTCGTGGAGGAGGCAGAGGCTGGCAGTCTCTGTGCATGCTGACACAACTGGCAGCAAAGAGCCCCACTGCCAGCACTGTTCCCTCACACGGCTCAGCCCTGCCCTGTGCTGTCTGCGGGATGTGCCCGCCCTGGTGAACACGGGAGGCAGGGCTGGAACTCGGAATATGCGGCAGGCTGATTGCTGGGGGCAGGCACTGAGGTCTCCCGCAGAGTCAGAGGGGAGAAACAGGCGGTTTAGGGTTCAACTCCTCTTGTCCCAAGCTACATCAACATCTGCTCACATGAACCGTGTATTCTTAGCTGCGCTGGCTCTGAAGAGCACCGGCTGTGACCAGGTACCTGCCCTGGAGGCAGCCAAAGGTTGGATGTGTGGGAGCGTCCTCTGGGTCTGTAATGGCAGCTGATCTCTGCCTTAACTAATGCCCCGTATCAAGTCAGCAGCAGTGTTTGATGGCCAGTGCTGTTCATCCCTCTCCTGCCAGGCAAATCCCTCTGCAGAAGTTGTTTCTGAGGTGTTTCACTTGTTCAGGTCTCAGCCTCAAAACACCAGGTCCCTGCAAAAATGAACCAGGCTGTTGTATGACCTGCCCACACAGGGCTAGGAAAAAATAGTGGCTTCAATAGGAATGGAGATTTCATAGAATCACAGAGCAGTTTGGGTTGGGAGGGACCTTAAAGACCCTCTCGTTCCACCCGCTGCCATGGGCACAGAACCTTCCACAAGAAAACGCAAGGCCACGGCTCCATGGGAGCTGATTTCCAGCATGTATTTACATATTTACAGACCTCCCCTTCCAAAAACCAGCAGCCCAGACTGCTGTCTCTTGCTACAGCACAAATGGAGATGGTCTGGATTGTGATGGAGTTGTGCCCTGAGCAGACGGGCAGATGTTCCACCTGCAGAGTCAGCAGCAGCAGCCAAAGCTGTTCCCCGTGTGGCAGCGACGGAGGACAGATTTCCTGGGGTAAAGTGCTCCTCCATCGCTGCTTTCAGTTGCAGACTACAAAGAGAGTGATTCTAGGGGCTGGGGTTTGATATCATAATGTGCCCTATTTTCCATCTTGCAGGCGTGAACAGCGAGTGTTGTGTCTGTGGATGCACCAGGCTTTCAGGATGCTCCAGAGCTCCCGTGGCTGCTTCCTCTCATCTAATCCTGGGGCCAGGCGTTTGCTAGAACTGCAGTCATGGCCAGGGAAGAGCTGGCCTCGCTGCTGGAACTGGGCATGGAGCAAAGGCACAGGGACGGCGTCTCCAGCTTCACCCACAGCAATCCCCTGGGACCACGGCTGGGCTCACTCGTGCAGAACCACGGCAGAAGGGTTTCAGACTGACAGAGGAGAGTTAGATGGGATACCAGGGTAAGTCCTTCCCTGTGAGGGAGGGCAGGCCCTGGCACAGGGTCCCCAGAGCAGCTGTGGCTGCCCCTGGATCCCTGGCAGTGTCCCGGGCCAGGTTGGACACTGGGGCTTGGAGCACCCTGGGACAGTGGAAGGTGTCCCTGCCCGTGGGGTGGAACAAGAGCATCTTTAAAGTCCCTTCCAACTCAAACTGTTCTATGATTCTGTGATCCCCAGAGCCCTGGGAGACACTCAAGTGGGTCCTTTGTGGGGCACGACTGGGACCTGTGAGGCCTGGAGGCCATGCTGAGGTGTGAAGGGTGAGGAGCACTGCAAGCCCAGCTCAGCTCTGTGCTGAGAAGAGATTAATTTACTTTGGATTTAGTTGAAGGTTGGACTGGATGATTTTGGAGGTTCTTTCCAACCTTAGGGATTCTGTGACTCTCTTTAAAAAGTCTTGGGATGGTACGAAAGAGCAGGGAACTGAGTTCCGTTCTTATTTGGATTTGGGGGGCATCATCTTCTGCACCTGAGGTCTTGCCAGGACCGGGTCCCTGCCTGGCCCCCAGTCAACCCAGTTTGACTCTCCTGTGGTGTGGCAGGGAGATGCTGGAGTAAACCCACAAAACCCAGAGCAGAGAAGCTTCCTGTGCATGTTCCTCCTGTCAAGCATTTGTCATCCCTTTTGCTAACCAGCAGTGAAAAACCAAATTTCCAAAAAGAAATTCACTGTGCAAGTTGGATTTGTCCTGATGGAATGTTCTGGTGCCTTTGATGCTCTTTGAAGCATCGTTGCAGGATAGGGGGGAGGTGTTTCCAGCAGAATTCAGATCCAAGCTTCGAATCAAGTTACATTTCAAAGTGCTCAGATCTTGTTTGGATTAGGAGGAATTTGGATCTGCCTTTGGCAGCTGTCTCAACAGTTTGGAGAATTCAGAGCCAGAAATTGGCTTTGATATCAAAGGGGTTTTTTCACACCTCTCCAGGGCCTTGATGTTGGTGTCATCCATTGGTTCATTATCTCAGAGGGTGTAAGAACAGCCCAGAGCAAGGTTTGAACTGAAACTTTTGAGACCACTTCCAAGTTTTCTAAGATATTCCAAGACTTTGACCTTACCAGCCTTTAAGGTTGATATGGTTAGCAAACGTTTTGTTCTTTCCTGAAAACAGAGATAAAATCAAAACAGAAGAGCTTCTGTTCTTTCAAGGATAAAAAAATCAACCTTTCACTGAACCCAGTGTTTTGTGAGGTTTTGGCAAAAAAAGCTTCCCCAGGTTCAGTCTTCAATGAGCAATGTGAGTATTTTCAAAGGAAGCAGACACCTTCCACATACACCAAAAAAAAAAAAAAAGTTTCATTCCCCTCAAATCACTCTTACATATGATGTAATTTTAAATATTTTGGCAGCTCCTCCCTGGATGCACTGTCACTTTATAACTTATTAAATCACTTTTTAGGAGAAATACTGCCAAACTCTGCTTTTCTTAAATCCTCACTGTCCAGGCTTCTTCATGCTGAACCAAGTAATCCAGTGATGGATGGATGGCACAGCTGCTTCCATTCACACTTAGGCAGCCCAGGGCATCGCACTCCAGGATCCTTCCCTCTGGCACGTCACACTTCCTGCAAAGCCAATGCACAGGTAATGGCTCCTTTGCTGACTTTCAAGCCTTAAGATGAAGGAGCTCAGGGTTAGATGGGATATTGGGCAGGAATTGTTCCCTGGGAGGTGGGCAGGCCCTGGCACAGGGTGCCCAGAGCAGCTGTGGCTGCCCCTGGATCCCTGGCAGTGTCCCAGGCCAGGCTGGACATTGGGAGCAGCCTGGGACAGTGGAAGGGGGTGGAACAAGAGGACTTTAAAGTCCCTTCCAAGGCAAACCATTGTGTGATTCCCTGATCCTGTGATCCCTCTGACTGCTGGCCCACACGCCTGTGCCCTGTAGCCTCTCCTGGAGCATGACTCACGGTGTGACTCCTTCAGAGAGCACTTTCCAGTTTATTAGAAGAGATTCTTCCATTTCATTAGCCAGGACATTTTCTGCGTTTGTTTTTTTTTAAACACCACAGCATGCTAGATCTTACTCTGTGCTCTCCAGTTGGCATTTCCAATAGCCACTCCAAAAGTGAAGGAGAGCATTATTTTCCAGGCCTTTATTCTCTCACATTTACTCTCACAGCTTTTAAAATTACATGTTGTTATGGCTTTCCTCCAGGGAAGCACTGGAGGATATTCTTTGCTTCCAATGACAATTATAATATATCCTCTAGTAGTTAACCTCCCCCTGGGCTGGGCGATAGGCACGGCTTCCTACCCCGGGATTTCATCAGATGTGATGATTTTCTACCTAGGCCAGGAGGCCAAACAGAGCCAGGGATGGACATCCACGGAAGAGCTGCAGTTGTTTTCACTCCCTTGTACTCCTAAAGGTCCTTTTGTGGTTCGAAGGGAAGATGCTGTGTTCTCCCCCTGGTCCTCCTGTGGCACCCCTTACCAGAGCCTGGCAGGACAAGGAAATGGCCTCAGGCTGGAGGAGGGGAGATTTAGATTGGATATTAGGGAGAAATTTTACCCTGTGTGGGGAAGAGCCCTGGCACAGGGGGCCCAGAGCAGCTGTGGCTGCCCCTGGATCCCTGGCAGTGTCCAAGGCCAGGTTGGACACTGGGGCTGGGAGCAGCCTGGGACAGTGAGAGGTGTCCCTGCCCACGGCAAGGGTGGAATGGGATTATCTCTAAGGTCCCTTCCATCCCAAAGCTGTCTGTAATTCTATGACTCTCCACCACTGTACTCTGGACTAATTGTGGCTTTCATCAGAAACTCCGGTTCCTCTGGCAAGGATCTTCCTTCTGCTGAACTCTGCCACGGCTTTTCCAGCCTCGTCCCGCTGCCCGCTCCGGTGCAGGAGCCGGAGGTGCCCAGGTGCAGCGCGGGCCCCACGGGCCTGGCGCGGGAGGGCCCCTTTGCTCTGCCCTGGCGCCCAAGGGAGATTTCCTACAGCAAACAACTCGCTTGTCCTGAGCCTTAGCAGTGCCAGCTGCCCCCAGATGACTCACGTCTCCTGTTTATCTGGATTTTACGCTGTCTGACCTCCATCTCCCTCCCTCCACTCCTGGAAAACAATAAATCAGGATTCAGTGTTGCCTGTGTAAGGAGAACCCCGGGCCCGATTTCTCAGCTGGTGTCAGTGACTGCACATCCACCAGCTCTGCCGCAGCCGATGTTCACTGAGGGTGAGCACCAACCCCTTGCCCCCCAGGCCTTCCCGGTCCTCTCCGTGAGGCTGTAAAATAAAATGTTCATGGAGAAAGATGTCTCCTTTCCTCTCTCTCCATGACAGACAATACAGAAGAGCAATTTCCCCAAAGTGTTCTCTAGAACAGCACAGAGTATGGATTGATCAGTTTGCAATATTTTTTTTGTGGTGCGGCTGCCCAGAAATCAGGCTGAAGCACGGGTGGGACCCTTTGCAGCTCCCAGCCTCGGTGCAGAGAATTGCTGCCTGTTTAGCTGCTCCTTCCCTCCAAAGAGCCTCTTTTGCTGAGCTGTCTCTCTGGTCCTGCAGAAGAAACTGTTTTCTTAATGGTATTTCTTAGATTGTTGTTTTGGTTGATTTTTATTCCTTTTTTTCCTTTTTTGTATCTCCAAAGTTCCTGTGTGTGATGAGGGCAAGGTGTTGAGTGTAGATTCAGTGCTGAGGTGACAGGACACAGAACAGAGGACTCTCCAGAGAACCCAGACATGTGAGGAAAGGAAATCCCAGACTGTTCCGGTTTCAGTGCTAACAGCCCCAACACATGTCAGAGGCTGCAAGGGAGATTCAGGGAGAAGTTTTGCATTGGGGTGTCTGGAAATCTTCTCTTTCCACCTCTCCACTACCACTGCTGGGAGCAGCAGCTCCCTGTTCCTGTGGTGGGGAGGTGTTTGCACCATCACCTCTCTCTGGCAACGTGACAGGTGCTGCCTTGGACCTGGTCCACCTCCAGAAAACTATCAGGGAATCCCAGTGTGGTTTGGGTTGGGAAGGACCTCAAAGATCACCCAGTTCCACCTCTGCCATGGGCAGGAACACCTCCCACTGTCCCAGGCTGCTCCCAGCCCCAGTGTCCAACCTGGCCTGGGACACTGCCAGGGATCCAGGGGCAGCCACAGCTGCTCTGGGCACCCTGTGCCAGGGCCTCCCTACCGTCACAAGGAACAATTCCTCCCCAATATCCCATCTAACCCTGCCCTCTGGCAGTGGGAAGCCATTCCCCCTTGTCCTGGCACTCCAGACCCCTGTAAAAAAGTCTCTCTGCTTTGAAGGTGGCTGAAAATAAATGGATTCAGGAGTTGTTGGGAGGAGGAGGAAAGGGAAGACCAGAAAGAGGCAGAAATAACCCCAGTTCTTTAGGAAACAGGCGGTGGGGGATGTCTGGCTGTGGCAGCCTGGAGTGGAGGACATGGAGGCCCTGCAAATCACAGGAAATCCGCAAGGAAGGGGCTCCACATCCACAACTGACATGGGATCAGAACTCAAATATTTGGCTTTTTGTTTGTAGCAGTTTTTGGATGTGGCTGCCCAGCAGATTCTGGGCCAGCCCCTGCAGGACAAGTTGCAGAGCTCAGCAGGCAGCAGGGGCAAATCAACAGCTCCCGTGGGAGATGCACACAGAGCCTGCAGGTCTGGGGAGGCTCTGGGCACTCTGGGGGCCAAGACACCCCGAGAGGGCACATTCTGCCCCTTTGTGTGCTCACTGCCCCATTCCAGGAGAGAAAAAGAGAATGGGATGGGATGGGATGGGATGGGATGGGATGGGATGGGATGGGATGGGATGGGATGGGATGGNTGGGATGGGATGGGATGGGATGGGATGGGATGGGATGTTGCTCAGGGATGATCCTTGGGGAGCTGGTGTGAGCTGAGATTTTCCTCCCTGATCCTTCTCCTGCTCTGGGAAGGGGGCAGGATGGCCATGCCTGCAGCCCCACTCATTACAGTGACCCCGGGGCCCCCTCCTCATTCCCACACCCAGTCCCTCGTCCCAGTGCTCTCTCCAGCCCCGTCCATCTCCTCAGCACGAATGTGCTTCCAGCTAAATGCCCGGTGGAGCTGAGACCTGTGAGCATGCAGGAAACTGCTGAGAAGCTCAGAACGACTTTTTTTTTCTCTGTTTCTTTTTTTTCTCACATCTTCATGTTTTCAATTACCGTCTATAAGCACAGACTATTTATAATCAGGAGAAGGTACTCAACCCACGCCCCCAGGAGATGCAGCCTGGTTCAGAGCAAGGTTCAGAGCTTGTGAACAGGTTTTTTTTCAGGCCCCTGATTTTACTGGAATCAATGAAAAAAAACTAAAGTAAGTCAAGCCCAACTATTTCTCCTCTTATTTTCAGAGAAATGAAAAGAAGTCAGAAAAATTATCATTTAGGGTCAACCCAAAATATTTCCCTTTTCCTCCTAATAAAATTTTTTGTTTAATTTTGAAGTTTTTAAAAATAACCAGGTCCACTATGAAAGAAATTCCACTTTCACATGACAAGTGGAAGCTGAAAGGTTTTGCTTTGAAAGTGCTCTGGTGTTTCTGATGTGAAACATAAGAGAGGTTGAAAAGAAATATTTTGACATTTCACTTCCATCATCCCCTTACTTTTATTTTCAGTTCAAACCATCAGCTACACTCGGCCCATATTCTCCAATAACCCACAGGCCCCATCCCTTCACTTTTAATTGAATTCACTCCTTGTGAAAAATGGCTCTCAGGTCTCTACACAACATTTGGTCCAAGCTGGTCAATGACAACTTTTAATTTCTGCTTTCTTCCCTTGGTTTTTGCTGGTCACCAGCAATGGCAAGGACAGCCATAAATTGGAGATTACAGCCTAAAATGAAAGGGAGAAGAAAAGAGAAGACAACATTTCCTTTCTCTTTGGAGAAGGGAAAAGAGAGGAGAAATGACATAAAAATATTTTGCTGAGCAAAAGTGATCCTGGAAGGACTCAACCCATCTGAGAATTCCAGAATGGTTTGGGTTGGGAGGGACCTGAACGCCCACCCAGTGCCACCCCTGCCATGGCAGGGCCACCTTCCACCATCCCAGGCTGCTCCAGGCCCCAGTGTCCAACCTGGCCTTGGGCACTGCCAGGGATCCAGGGGCAGCCACAGCTGCTCTGGGCACCCTGTGCCAGGGCCTCCCTGCCTCATAGGGAGGAATTTCATCCCAATCTGTGAATCTCCAGTCCTTCAGTTAAGGAAGAGGAATTGTCAGAGGCACATTCGGCCCATCAGGACCCTGCAGTGGCCCGGTGTGGGAGCACACCAGCAGCCAGAGGAGGGTGCAGAGCCAGCCCTGGCACCCCCAGCTCTTGAGCCAGCTGTGAGGAAGAGGAGAACGGTGAATTCTCCCACGGCTGTCTCAGTGGTGGGCTGCAAGGAGAGACTTTTTTTTCCTTTGTGAAAATCCCCCTTTTAGCATCCCTGTTCAGTCAGCATTTCACAGGCTCCGGTTCACAATGGGTAATCCTTTGGGTTAAAGGGAATCTTCTTCTTGTTGCAAACTGGACGGTATTCTGCTGGTTTTCCTGCTCCTTCCTATACACACCTCTGTAATTACCTGTTTTTTACTGTAATTACCCCAGCGAGGAAGGGCAGCTCTCACTAGGTATGGCCATCAAGAGATCACAAGGACATTCTTTTGTGACACTTGGTATCTGCACAGGAGCACACGGGTGTGCCAGCCCAGCACAGTCATTCCAAGGGATTTGAGGTTGAGGGATACTGCTAGGAGTAAGAATTTTCCAACAGCAGAGGATCTTACCAATAGCACTGGGATTTCCCAGGGTAGGTGGAAGTGTACCTTTGTTAGTCCTGGCCTTGCAACAGCTCCAGGTTTGCTCAGCTCTCACTTTAAATGAACTGTGATCAATTAAAAGCTCTGCTCACTGCTTATTCAAAGAACACATAAATCTTCAGAGTCTGCTTTTCCCTTCTGGACTGCCTTTGGAAGACTGAAAATAAAGCCAGTGCCAATTCTAAATATTTTCAGTCTCCATGTTCCCGAGCTCAAACGAGTTTGACGGCTCTGGAAGGCTGGAAGGAAACAACCAGAGCAGACCAGAAATCTTGTGGGGAAAATATCACCTCTTACACCTTTGAAGGGAAAATATTCCCTCTGGTTTTCTTCTGATTTTAGACAAATGTGGGCTTTTGGGGGGACAAACTGAAGGGTTCCAGCACTGCCGCTGTTGAAATCCAGCTGTAAAGACACAAAGAAACTTCTCACTCACCTGAGAGGTTTTGAACTCTGTACAGGAGGGATCCCAAAAACTTCCATGAAGCAGGTTCAAATTCACTTTAAGGGGTGGGGGATAATATTCTCCTACCTGGAAGTGCATCTTCCTAATGGGTAGCTCCTAATTAAAGACGTTGGGCAGACAAGATGGAGCTTGAACAGCAGTTTTCTTTCCCGCCCCTCTTTCCGTGGCACATTCAGGACCGCGCTCTCCCGGCTTTCCCAGGCTGTCAAGGAGGCACTTTGGAACGTGTCCCACATGCACTCAACCCAAATCAATCTGTGTTGGACCGACTTTTTCACATTAATCGAGTCACTGGAGACAGTGGAGACAAATGTGGGACACTGCCTGTGCTTGCCAGGGAGGGAAGGACATTCCTGCCCCTTGCCAAGGCCAGGAGCGTGCCCGGAGCCTTCCCTGGATTAGCACTGCTGGGTGCTCCAGGGCTGCAGACAGCTGGACCTGATGATCCTGGAGGTCCTCTCCAGCCCGAATGGTTCCATGAGCCCGTGGTTTAAAGCAGCCTCCATCGCTGCCTGGGCAATCCTGTCCTCACTCCAGAAGCTGTGCTGGCTGGGGACTGAAACCTGACCTCGCCATCCGGAGGAAATGAAACCATGAATTTCTTCCATCTGCCCTCCTCTGATCATGGGTTCACAGGCACCAATGGCCTCAAGGACTGCTTATCTGAATCCTTTCCCTTTGCAGGCATGCTTTGTCTCCTGTAGCTCAGAACAAATTGTTGCTTCTCCTCTTAGACCCTTGTCTTGTTGGTGCCCCTATTTTTGAAAGCTGCTGGACTCACAGACTTATGGAAGTGGAGGATGGTTTGTGTAGGATGGAACCTTAAAGATCATCTACTTCCAACCCCTTCCACTGTCCCAGGTGGCTCCAAGCCCTGTCCAGCCTGGCCTGGGACACTTCCAGGGATCCAGAGGCAGCCACAGTTTCTCTGGGCACCCTGTGCCAGGGCCTCTCCACCCTCCCAGGGAACAATTCCTTTCCAATATCCCATCTAACCCTGACCTGTGGCAGTGGGAAGCCATCCCCCCTTGTCCCGGCACTCTAGCCCTTGTCCCCAGTCCCTCTCCAGCTCTCCTGGAGCCCCTTTAGGCTCTGTAAGGGGCTCCGAGCTCTCCCTGGAGCCTTCCCTTCTCCAGGTGAACATTCCCAGCTCTCCCAGCCTGGCTCCAGAGCACAGAGGCTCCAGCCCCAAATCCCAGGCTATAATAAGAAGAGCAGTGTCCTGTTTTCAGGTAACTGCTGTTCAGGATCCTACCCCAGACCCCACCCAAACCAGTCAAGGAGAATTGCTTGATTTACATCAGGTAATAATCCCAGCTTGTATCTAAAAGCAGAGGAAAGAGGCAAAGTTCCATAAAAACAGAGCTGGATGCCTGGAAAACCCATTAAAACCCCTCAAAATACAATGGATAATGAATCCTTAGTTGGCCATAATATCTGTGTAACCCAGTGGACAGCTGACATCACATTTATCTTCCAAATGTTACCTCTGGTCCCTTAAAACACATTATCAGCACAGATTTGTGTTGCTGGAGAACTGGAAACATAAACACTCCAATTAAAATCTTTATCAGTCAGACAATGCCTGAGAATTGAAGTCCTGTGCTGAGCCTGTCCATCTCCCACTGATGGCCCCGAAGATACCCTGCTGGAAAAGCTCTGCAAAGCAGACTGGGAGAAACACGGTCCTTGTGCTGCCGGCCAGTTAATTGTGAGTTACAGCGGCTTTTTGTCGTTGTGGTGGTGGTGGTTTGGGTTTTTTCTCTTTCCCTCAGCACTGGAAATTCATTAGTCACAGGGGCGGGAGGTTAAACGGCACTTCGTGCAGAGCGTGGTTTATTTTAGGTTGCACGAGCTTCACAGAATTTCTGCCTAATGCTTTTGCATTCTCTCCTGCCCTCTCCTCCTCCTTTCCATTATTCTTGTCAGTCTAACAACTAACAAGACTGATCTCACTGCTTCCTGATCCCTGCTCCCCCTCCCAGCTCTCTCTTTACAGTGCTTTTCATTGTAATACAGCTGAATAGAAAAGATTCAAAGGCACAAAGGGCTCTGAGGGATTTGCTTCCAGTCAGTCTCCCCTGAGGCACAGGTGTCTTTGTGTCCTTGAAACCTCACCAGCGCTGAGGAAATGTGGGATCTTAACCTGGTCTTCAAACTCATGCACACATTGCTCCACCTCCTCCCAGCCTCTGCCTGGTACTCGGGTTCATCGGTCCAGGAGTATGGAAGTTACAGGAGGCAGCAGGTCCCACCAGCTGGAATCTGCCCTGTGATGCCTCTTTAACAGCAGAACTTGTGGTCTTGCCTCTGAATTTTTATTCTTGTTCTTTTTTTTCATGAGCCTCATGGTCATGTTGGTATGTCTTCCCTTCCTGGTCACCCTGTAATTATGTTCATTTGGATTCACATCATTTCAAGTTTTCAAAACTTAAAATCTCTGTGACTTTAAATGGGTGTTCACATCTCCATCCAAATTAGCTGCCCACCCTCCATTCCTGATCAAGGGAACACAATGGGTGTTCCAGGAATGACTTATCCAATCCTGAGTAAGTATCTTAAATAAACCAGGTGCCTCATACCCTGACTGACTCCACGGACTAGCGAAGGAGCCCAGGGCACTGCCTTGGGGAGACCTCCACACTGCAGACCTGTCACAAAGCACAGACTGGTTTGGCTTGGAAGGACCTCAAAGCCCACCCCGTTCCACCCCCTGCCGCGAGCAGGGACACCTCTGCTATGCCAGAGTGCTGCCAGCCCCGTCCAGCCTGGCCTCAGCTCTAGGGATGGGGCCTCAGCAGCTCGGTGGTGTTGTCTCCTCTCCATGGTGATTGACACCAACCAACGTCCTCACCTCAGGGCATCAAAAGGACTCAGAGAAATTTGAGTTTCTGTTTTACAGCAGGAACAACTATTTGGCATAAATTAACCTGGGTGTCCACAAGGCATGGAAATTCCCCTTTGGAAAATGTTCTTGAGGAAGCGAATTGGGGAGGGAGATGGATGGGAGAACAGTTAGAGGCCAGCCACGCACTCCATCAAGCCTAAAGGAATGAGCTGTCATAGGGATATATAGGGAGAGGGACACTGCTCAGTAAATTACAGCCCTGGCAGCCCTTGACTCCACTCCAAAGTGCTAATTGGAAAGACTTCAGCTGCTGCTGTCCCCAGAGAGCGATGTCTCAATCACGGCCTGCCCTCCCAGGTCAGCTCAGAGATGTTATCGTCCGCTGCTTGGGCTTTTCCTGGAAGAGGCTCAGGAGTATGAGGACAGGAGGAAATGTGTTTTCTTTGCTTCTCCACGGCTTTTCTGAGCTCTGCTGTGCCCGAGCTGGATCACCCAGAGGAAAGGCTGGGTCTCACCACAGAGCTGCTGTCACCACCCAAGAAGTTGTGCCACTCAGTCAGACTGGAGACCTTCTGGGGGCGGCTTACCCCACCCGGAGAGAGGATCTGATCTCATTACACCTATGGAATAAACACTGAAATTTCACACTCTTAATTACAGCTGTAACTGATTCCACTGTTACTGATTAAGTACCAATTATGCAGATTTACTGTAGCCTGTGGCATTGTCTATATCCAGCATTTGATGACCCAGAATTACTTGGCTTAACCATTAAGGTGATATCTAAGATACTGCTCCTTCGTGATTAACTGGCAGGAGAAACTTGGTTATGGGCAGGGAAGGCCTGACTTTCTACCAGTGGCTACTTTACTTCATTAGATGGATCCATCTCATCTTGGTTCATAAAATCTTGTTTCCTCTAGAGGATACTGAACTCTTTGACACACGGTGGGTGCATTTCCCAGCTCATTTGAGTGTAGCTAATCCATCAGGGCTGGGCCTGGAGAGGTCATTACTGCACCACATACTCTGCACTCTCTTTAACAGAGAGAAACTACTTGCACTCTCTTCTGTGGGAGACATGAAAACTTGGCAATGTACATTTTTATATCATTTCATAATGGAAATGCACAGGTGCTCCGGAGTTATTGGAAAGGCTCTCCCTCCCCAGAGGTAAAATGTGATCACCTTGTTCAAACCTGGCCAAGAAATGCAGACAAATCCTCTACCTCTTCCAAGAGAGCCCCAAGAGCTACAACTGCCTGAAGAAATTAGGAGGACAGCTCTTCTCCATGACCCAGTAGTAACAATTGAAGAAAATATTCCTCTAGGTTCAGACCAATCTCATCTGTAACTCTGAGCAATGCAAAGTTTTCTTACCAAGTTATTGTAATTCCATCATTTTGAAACACTTTCCCTGTGGCCGCTTAGAAAATGAGCATTTTTGGTAACTCAGTGTTCATCCAAATAAGAGAGAGAGACATTTTCACTGCTGCACGATGGGCTAGAGAGGCACACGGACAATGCCACCACAGTGGGACGGAGGACAGAAAGGTTTCCTGCAGGAGCGGTTTTCAAAACATCCATTCAAACGAGAGGACGTGCCAAGCCCTGGAGCTACTCAATGGGCCTGGGTAGCTTGGCATGCCGCTTGAGGGAGAGAGGAGTAAACTCCGGAGAGTAAACTCCTCTCTGGAGGAGAGGACGCGCGTCTCGGGGAGGGCTTGGAGAAGGTGCTCCTGGTGTGCAGCGGGAGGGAGGGTGGTGGAAAGGGCAGGTAAATGCCACTGCAGCGTGCTCTGGTCTCACAGCAGCTTCACACGGGTGGATTTGGTCATTTTGCAAAGGTCTGGTAGTGAAGTGAAGGGAGTTGAAGGAGCCCTTCAGGATGTCTCGAGCACCAAACTCCAGAATTGCTGGGACCCTGGAAATGACCTCCAGGTGACAACCACCATAAAATATATACTAATCAGACCAATAAATTAGAGATAATCAAGGAAGCCTCAGCTCTTGGGAGTGTCAAAAAACTTCCATGATATCTGTGAAGCTACTCCTGGTCTGCACCTTGGAGTAGAAGGTTCAGACCCAAATTCTACAAAGCTGCGCTGTGCAGCTGTGCCCATCGCACACGTCCCAACAGAAGGAAGGCACATCCTCTGACCAGGGACAGGACCAGGGAACGGCTGGAGCTGGGCCAGGGAGGCCCAGGCTGGAAATCAGGGAAAGGTTCCTCCCCCAGAGGGTGCTGGGCACTGCCCAGGCTCCCCAGGGAATGGGCACATTCCCAACCCTGCCAGAGCTCCCGGGAGCATTTGGACAGCGCTGCCAGGGATGCCCAGGGTGGGGTTGTTGGGGGGTCTGGGCAGGGCAGGGGTGGATGGATGATCCCTGTGGGTCCTTTCCAGCTCAGAATATTCTGTGATTCTCTGCAGACCAACCTCCTCCTGGACCATCTGTGTCTTGTCACAGTCTTTAACACAGCTTCCCAAGGACAGAAACATCTCAGAACAGCGTCTTTGGCTGCCTCTTGATCCCTGAGCTCCTGCCATCCCAGGCACGCAGCCCCTGGGGTCAGGATGTTGACAAGCTGCTGTTACCACTTGGCTCCAGATGAGGAGCCTGGCTCAGGTCTGGAAGCTGGACAGCCCCCCCTGCTCAGCGCTGCTCCAGAGCTCCGCAGGGCTGAGAGCTCAGGCGTGAGGCACGTTCCACTCCTGGAACAGCCACGCTGCTGCTGGGCTGGGGATATTGCCCAAGCTGACCCCTGACTGAGAATTCACACACGGCTTTTAATTACTGCTACAATTAGCGCCGGTTTCTTGGCTTCCTTTCCAGGCAGCTTTGCAGGGAAGAGCAGCACTGAAGGCACTGCTGTGGGCTCACTGTGCAGGGAGGGATGTGCCCTCAACCCCCAAGATGGTGGAAGGACAAGGAGAAGAAATGAGCTGGGATGAGAACCAGTGAAAGTGATGGAAGTGCCAAGGAGCCTGTTCAGGGGAACCAGGAGTGACTTGAAAGAGCTGTGCAGCCTTTGAGTGCAGCTGCTCACATCTCATCCGAACACAGGGACAGGGATAAAGTCATAGAATCATAGAACAGTTGGGGTCGGAAGGGACTTTAAAGCTCACCTAATCCAACCTCCCTGCCATGCACAGGGACATCTTCAACTAAACCAGGTTGCTCAGAGCCCTGTCCAGCCTGGCTTAGAATGTTTCCAGGGGTGGGGCAGCCACCACCTCGCTGGGCAATTCCTTGCAGTGTTTTATCACCCTCACTGTAAAAACTTCTAAATATCTAATCTCTACTGATGTCTTTCAGTGTAAAACCGTCACCCCGGTCCTATCAATGTGTGGTGGAAAGCAGCATCCACTGCGCTCGCTGTCAACCCTGTGACGATGCAGTCTCAGGATTTGCTCCCTCCCCTGGGAAGAGGAGCTCAAACCTCCTCATTTGGGAAGGTCTGGTGTCCATGAAGGTCTCAGGTGAGCAATGCTGCTGCTGCCACGCTCTGTGACCATAAATATGGCACATAAGGAAAACCAGCAGCCATACCAGTTGTGTCTCTGAGCAATGTAAAACATGGAATAGCTCTCTCCATCCTGATCTTGACTGGAAGTTTACTGCTTTTGTGTCAGACCTACCAAAGTCCTTGGGAACCTAACGCCTGCCCTGTCCCTCCCAGCCCTTTCTATGTCAGACACGAAGAGGAGCTGCCGCCCTTCTCACCCCATCCCACCCCTGGCAAGGCTTTGGAACCCAAGCCGAGCTTGCTCTGGGCAGTCAGGCAGTGCTAATGTGCCGTGTGCTCTTCCCAGGGCCTCCGAGGGGACGAGGACTCAGAGCTCCCAAACCACAGCCCCAAACCTCAGCAGGCTGTAGAGGAGGATGATCCTTGGCTATTTTCCTCTGTTTTCATGCTGCAGATCTTCCCAGGCTTTCTGGGCTCTGCCCAGATCTTCTCTGCCATTGCCGAGGGTTGCTCCTGGATGGTCCTTGCCCAAAACCAATCTCAAAACTGGGGCTCTGAGGCTCCTGCAGGAAAACCCTGCCTTGTGCAAGGGCTGTCTCCAAACACAGCCCTGCAGAAGCTTTGCCCTCAGCCCTGAGAAGGTCCAAAGCTGTGACACAAATCATTGCCATCAGATCAGCTGTGCCAAAAATGTGATTTACACCACAAAGCACTTGCTGAGAGCCTTAAAGTGGGCAATGCTGTAGGTGGGACATCTTCCCACTGCCAGTGATTTATCAAATCCCACCAGCACCTTGTTTGTTAGGATTTAAGAACTGCTGCTCCACTCAACACTGACACAGCCTTGATCATGGATTCCCAGGCTGCCCCTCAGGTCTCCTTAGTGACAGATCGAACTTTGAGGCCTTATTGCCACTTCCTGGACATGTCCTGCAGCACATAAAGGGTTAGTGTGCAGCCAAGGAGCTCGTGGTGGGGCAAGGGCAGACAAGGAAAGCATTAATCACAAGGAAAAATGTGAGGAATGTCACCCTCTGCAAAATCAAGCCCTTGTTATCAGTTTGAAAGAAAACCATTCTGGAGAGGCCCGGCATTTGCTTCCTTCCCAGTCCTCCATCAAGCCAACACCAGTGGCATGAGGCAAATTTACCTCTGTCCCTGCAGACTGGGGACTTCCACGGTCACTGCTCACCTTCCAAGTCAGGGTCAGAGACCTCCCTGCCTTGTCAGGTGTCCCAGGATCCTGCAGGGGTGCAGGAATGTGGAGCCTCAAAAATCAGGGCGACAGCACTGCAGGGAAAGCACCACCATGGTGGCAGGACTGGCTTCTGCAGGGGCTGGAGACACTGGGCACAGGGAGGGAGCCTGAAGGACTGAGGAGAGAGAGTTTATTGCACGCCTGGGACGGGCGGAGGAGCAGAAGGGGCAGAGCAATGATGAGGGGCTTGGTGGGGTTGTGGGGCAGCCCTTGTGGGAAGGAACAGAGTTCCCAAGGGCCAGAAGGAAGGTCGCACCAGTAATGCTGCTCTGAGTCAGTTCCAAAGCCTTCCCTTCCCTCAAACCCAATCAGTTCTCCCTTACCTTGAGTTGTTTTAGTTTATGGTTGGATGGGAGCATCCCTGCAATACAAGCGGCTACAATAACAAGGACAACACAAGTGTCCTCTACGTGAAAGAAGGACAACCCTGAAAAACTTCCAGGCATGCAGAGGGCCTTCAAAGGGTCACAGAACCACAGAATTGTTTGGGTTGGGAGGGCCTTTTAAAGGCCATCCAGTTCCAGCCCCTGTCATGGGCAGGGACAACTTCCACCGAACCAACCTGGCCTTGGACACTTCCAGGGATGGGGCAGCCACTTGCTGTCAGTAGGAATAGAAACTGCAGTTTCCAGTACATTCCACATTCCACCTCTGATTCCAGTCAGTTCTACACCTCTCTCCCACACGTCCAAACACAGCCTCGGATCTGTTCCTGACTGGTGCAGCTCCACAAGGGCTCTTGGATGGGCTCCTGTTGAGGTGGCTGCTGCAGGTGTCACTGCAGGAGGTTAAGCACGGACAGCCAAAAGGGAAGCTCTCCCTGTGGCCATGCTTCTCTGTCCTTTCCAGCTGCTGGAGGGCAAAGATCCATGCCCTGTCTGGAAGGTCTGGTGTTCAGCATTCTGGGCGAGCACCGAGCAGAGGTGGCTCGGGCTGGACGGGGCTTGGAGCAGTCTGGGACACTGGAAGTGTCCCTGCTCACGGCGGGGGTGGAACGGGGCGGTCTGTAAGCTCCCTTCCCACACAAACCGTTCCATGATCCCGTGTAGTGCTCCGAGTCCTTCCCTCCGCTCACCATCAGATGGCAGAAGGAGCTCCTTCCTCCCTGAGGTCCCCTTTCACACGGAGGGGACATGGAGAGGTGTTGCGTTTGCTGCTGGAAAGGTTTTTCCCGGTGGGGAGCTTCACCCAGTTCCATAATTTCTGTAGAACACGGGTTACAGCCCTGAGGATAAAGGTGTTAGAGAAGCCAAACTCTGTCCCCTGGCTCCTTTGAGGCCACACAAGTCCCAGCTTTAAATGAAGAAGATGAGAGACAGATCTTGGAATCCTGGAATGGTTTGGGTTGGAGGGGACTTTAAAGCCCATCCAGCTGCAGCCCTTGCCATGGGCAGGGACACCTTCCGCTAGACCAGGATGCTCCAGGCCCTGTCCAGCCTGGCCTGGAATGGTTCCAGGGATGGGGCATCCTCTTCCATGCCTGCCATCCAAGGTTTTGGAGTACTTTTTTCCCACTGTGGACTTAGGTGAAGCCAACATTTCTTTTGCAATAGCAGAGACTTTTACAGCCAGACACACGAGGGCAGAAATGCAGCATTATGTTCTTGTGTGGACCTTTAATCACAGCCCCAGGCCGGTCATTTGGGGATTTATGCACTGTTTCCACATGTGGGAGATAAGGGATGACTATTCCCAGGACAGCTCCCTTGAAATAACACCAATATGTGTGAAGCTGGCAGCAAAGAAATAACCTTCAAGGACTGGAAAAGGCTGAGACACAAACATCTCCATCCTTGGAGGTTTTCAAGACCAGACTGGACAAAACCCTGACCAGGCTGGTCTGATCCTGTAGCTGACCCTGCTTTGGGAAGGAGGTTGGACTGGGAAAGTCCTGAGGCCCCTTCCTGCAAATGAACCTGTGACCCTTTGGGTTGTGAGCACAAAAACCTCCCCCTTGCTTCTCTGCCCCAAGGCACAACTCTGACTAGAACCTGGAGAGCCCTTTCCTGCTTCACTTCCTCAGCTGGAGACCTGTTGAGCCAAACATGAAGTCTTTGAGGATCCTTTGGCTTCTGGGCTGAGGGAGCCAAGGATGAGTTTTGCAGAACATTTTGTCTGGTGGAAGAAGCTGATTTGGGCTGGTTTCCTTTTTCACCAGGAAAATCAGCTGGAAGCATGCAAAGAAATGGGAAAGGGCTCCCCAAAGCTGATGATTTATATTGTGGACTAATATAGTTACAGGGTTTTTTTCAGAAAAAAATTTTGTACCTTCATTCCTTTATGAAGGAGATTTTCCACAAAAATCTGAGTGTGAAGACAAAGGAACAAAGGCTTGTCTCCTCTGATTTATCCAAGTGGAAATGGGCTTGGAGCATTGCAAACCTGGTCAGTTTTTCTTGTGTGGTATTGCAAACATTTGGATATTTATTCTGTGTGTATTGTTCATGATATTGGACCACTTTAGTGAAATTACCATGTGAAAAAATTGACTGTGTGAATTTTCAAATTGTGATGCTTTCCAACTGCACAGATCTTCTATATTCAGTGACCCCAAATGGCCAAGAGCAGCTTTCACATCTCATTGGGAATCACAATGATTCAGAACTGAGAAAAATTGATGAGAAAATTGATTTTAACAGAATTTCAGTGGAGGATAATCCAAAGAAGCATTCTCATTTTTTACTGGCACTCCCCTGTGGGTGTGCCAGCTCCTCACAGAAGTGTTTGTTCCTAGGATTGCTTTACGTGCTACTCTTTTCACCTGCACAGAAGCTCAAGGGACATCGGACATTCCCTTGTGTTGCCTAAATCCCACCACCCTGAACACAATTTTTTCTCTTCTTCAATCCAAACATTCTTCAATCTGCACTTCATTTAAGAGAAGACCAAATGTCAACACCAGGGAAATTTTTCAGAAGGTGAAACTTCCCTCTTTTGAGCCCTCATTAATGAACTTTCCCTCATCAATGAACTTTCCCAAACCTGGTTTAGCCACTCCTTACTTTGCTGGGAATTGCTGCTGAGGTCACGGCCCGCTGAGACAGGAATGGAACTCCTGCAGCCCTGCTGTGATGGGTCCCAGTTGTGGTGGGTCCATGAAGGCCCGTGCTGGATCTGAGTTCCACCAGGCTGGGATGAGGGCAGATTTTGAAGCCTGCCAAGAGGACTCGTTTGGAGCTGTCCATTTTCACCCATCAGTCTCCCTGGGCTCAGCCACCACCTGGGTCGGGCCCCTGGAGCAGCAGGCCCAGACTCTGTCTGAGGGTTCCAGTGCTGCTCACATGCCCAGCCTGAAGGCAGGAGTGCTCCCTGTGGGAATCGAGTACCCTGGAGAAATTGGTGTAAGCCTGGCTGCATTTCAGTAGGATCTGGGCTCCTGGGTTCCTTCGGCTCCCTTTGAAGGTTTCAGCCTTAAACGAATTAATAGCAACGGGAAGACAAACAGCATTTAAAGCAGACTACATCCCATGCTCAGCAGAGGTCACAGGATGTCTGTCACTCTGCAGCAGCTGAGGATCTGACCCAAGGACCATTTGCTTTGTTTTCGGGAAAAATTCCTTCCTGAGCATTTCAAACAGGCAAGCACTGGGCTTTAAATCCACCCAATTACCTCCGGCACAAGCGTCCCTCAGCCACAGAGGAGCGTTAGAAAAGATGCAGGAAAAGTTCCCCAAGTCCAGAATGAATTTCAATAAGCCAGGGGTGCAGAGCAGACTCATTAGTCTCGCTGCTGTGTTGCCTCTTATTCCTGCCATGGCTTTTGCACTTTCCAGCAGCTGCTTCTGTCAGGGGAGACACCTCCCTCCCCAGCAGGGCTGGAGGACAGAAATTTGGACAGCCAGCCCTGCCTGTGTGACCATCGTGCTGTGCCCTAATTGCAATCTGCCATCCCAGGCAAACTGACTGATTTGTTTAAATAAAGACAGCCCTGAAAGCACCTGTCCCCAGATGAAAATGATTCTGCCTCCAAAGCCACTGTGGAAGGTGCAATTTGTGCCCGTGACTGAGTTTTATTAAAAGCTCCCCCAGACTCCCTCGTATCATTATCAGAGCAGGCACTGTCGCACTTTTCCTCCAGACACAGCAGTGTTGCTCCAGAGCTGGAAAGAGCAGCAGTTTTGGGGGAGGTAGAGCAGGGTTTGGGTAAGTTAAAGGCACGCTCACAGGCTGTTGCTTTAGAACAGCTCTTATTCAGATTAGCTGCTTGCCTGAACAGTCCGTATTCCAGATTTCGGGGTTAAATCCCCAGCAGCCATGTCTCAGTGGACTCATCCCAGGAGGACTTGTACCTGCATCATCAGAATGGCAGAATCACTAAGGCTGGAAAAGCCCTGCGAGTGCTGAGGCTGGAATAGTCTGCCCAAAGAAGTGGTGGGGGATCTGTCCCTGGAGGTGTTCAAAAAGCACAGGCATGCGGTGCTCAGAGACACGGGTTACTGGTGGACTTGGCACTGAGGGGTTAGGGTTGGACTTGGTCTCAGAGGGTTTTTCCAACCTTAATGATCCCAATTCTCTGATTCTACCTGACAGCCTCACCCCTGCTGGCTGATCCCTCCCATCCTCAATGCCATGGGATCCCAGGTTTCATCTCCACTTTGCACATCTTCTTACCCTCTCCCTCTATTCCTGTCTGCCTTCTTTTTCTTTTTCCCCTTGGTGGTGTTTTCTTTCATTTGCCCTTCAATTTTCCCTTCATCTTCCGGTTCCACATTTCATAAAGCTTTCATCACTAAATGATGACTGCTCAGGTAACTGCTACAAAATAAAGCTTTGGAAAAACACCTGAACTCTGTCTGAGGGAGAGCAAAGCTAAGTATTTTAATTTACCCTTGAGCCACAAAAAAAAAAAAAAAAAAAAAAAAAAAAAAAAAAAAAAAAAAAAAAAAAAAAAAAAAAAAAAAAAAAAAAAAAAAAAAAAAAAAAAAAAAAAAAAAAAAANAAAAAAAAAAAAAAAAAAAAAAAAAAAAAAAAAAAAAAAAAAAAAAAAAAAAAAAAAAAAAAAAAAAAAAAAAAAAGCCAGCAGATGCAAGAGCTGGTACAACCCTGGAGGGGCTCGAGGTCTGATCCTGCCCCAGACAGGGAATGTGCTTGTGTTCTACAGGCTCTGCCACACAACTCTCCCCCCTCTGCCTTTCCCCGTGTGATCTTACGGATCCAGGTGTAAAAGGCCATGGAGAGGAAACAGGATGCTGAGGTGACCAGCCAGAAATGCAGAATTACAACTCCTGCAGGGTCTTCCCGGTGCGCGATACTGGTGCTCTGCTGGAGGATGTGCCCACGCGGGGAATTTGCTACATCTGCACGTTTCTGATGAGCTCCTTGGCCTCTTGCTTTCTGTTCTCATCTTCTCGCAGCAGCACTGAGCGATACATGTCACACCCCGGCCCGACGGGAAGTTCTCCCTGGGAGGATCCGCGCTGGGAGCAGTCGGGCAGGATTTGATGCCGGGCGCGGAAATGTGGCAGCTCCGGTCCCTGGCACTAGGTAGGCGGCAGACTTTCTAATGCCAGTGCCCACCTGCGGCAAACGCGCCCTGGAGGAGCTGCGGTTCTGCCTGTCGGAGCGGCAGCGAGGGTAATTAGCAGGCCCGTGACAGCTAATGAGGAGGACGGGCCGCGCGGCCGCCGAGAGCCCCGCGGGTCCCCGGTGCCGGCCCCGACACTGCCCGTACCTGGGCAGGACAGCCCCGCACCCCCCGGTCCGCCTGGGAGCACCGGAGACCTGCTCCAGAAGCACAGATGGACTCGGGCACGCTCGGTCCCGCGGCCGAAAGCGTCAATTAGCGCTAATTGGGCGGCGCTGGGGGAGCGCACGCAGTGGGGAGCGGGGCAGCGCTCCGAGGCTTGGCAGGTTTCTTTCTTCTTTCGCTTGAAAATGCAGAAGTGCGTGTGATGGATGCGACTTCCAGCAGGACGTTTTCTCAGGATGGAACTTTTATTCGAGCAATAAATAAATAAATACCTAACTCTCCTGATGAGGCACTGAGCCGTGGTCAGACGGGGAGAGGTGCAGATTGATGCCTCGCATTTCCCATGGAGCAACAAGAAAACCTTTGGAGTGCCAAAAATAAGTGAGAATCTCTTGCATTAGACAACACACGCTTTCATTTAGCCCTCAGACTCACAGACTGGATTTCATCCCTCCAGCATTTAAGACAGTTCTGTTTTGTCTTCTCCCGTTGTCTGTGTGTGTAATTTCACTTCTCCTGGGGAGGAACATTTGAGATTTGAGTGAAAATATTTTGTGCATTGTCATTATTTTTATTGCCATCACACAAGTGTTCTGACCCCTAGTGCTGCTCCGTTTCTGGACTCACGTGCATCGACACGTCCCAGACCTGCTCTCCAGCCGCTGTGCTGGGTCCAGGTGGCCGGGCCGTGATGGGCTGTAAAGTTTAAGGGCGCTCGGGGAGCTCAGAGCAACTTCTGTGCTGCTGCATTCCGAACTGCCGCGGTAACCTTCACACCCCCTGGCTGCCAGGCTTGACTGGGGCGGTGCCTGCACACGCCGGATTTCAAACTTTCTGATGTTTATTCAAAAAATAAGCCCGAGATTCCCGGGGTGTCACGTGGGGATGCAGGAGCGTCCGGAGCTGGGCTGCTCATCCTACATAAACAAGGTATTTCCAAACTGCATTTTATCCTCTAGCGGCTGGATCTCAATAGGAGGGGCAATGATTGCAGAGGCGATAGGGACACTGAGCCAGAAATAGCTGAGACATAAAACTCCTTGTTTGAAATCCATCTATAACAGCAAAGACAAATTGTGAAGCTGTCTGGAAAAGCAGGTTGGTTATTGATTAAGAGGCAAGAAGGGGATTCCCAGAAACTGTGAACAGACACAGCACAAATCAACCACCCGATGTCGTGCTGCAGGGCAGGCTAAAAAATCCACTAACAAATTTCTAAACTGGAAATTGCAGAATTTGTGAAGTAATGTGGAGTAAATGATGGGTCCCTTTCTAAAGAGAAAGGGAAAGTGCTGGGAAGGATCTGCTACTGAGGGAAGAAACTCACTTCTCTCTGTCTCTGCTTTGGCCAGCTCAGGTGCTTTAAAAGATGCTTCATGCTTTTTCAACAGCTGTGGGAAGAATTATGGTATCCTGTATCCAGGGATGTGCAGGAGCAATCCAGCCAGGCTCAGGAATTCATTATGACTGCACGAGTGGCACCCCCTTCCAGACTGCTGGAAGTAAAGAGAAGGAAAGAAATTCTAAAGAAAGAATAAAAAAGCAAACATAAAAAAAACCCCAACCAAACAAAAAAACCCCCAGTCACTGAAAAAGAAGAGTGATTCTGGCAATTGTAACTGCAACTAATAGAACAAGTATTGAGCAAAATAAATTCCTACATGGTGGATAAAGAAAGGGAGACCAGCTCAAACCCACAAGCATATGCCCAAGTACATAAAGAGTAAATCTCAGCAGAGAAATTTGTTGCCTATTTTTAGCTGAAACTATTAGTGGATAAAGAGTTTCTGTTTGGATTTTATTAAAACCCTTGCAGCCCCGCTCTCAGAATGAATTCAGATTCATGTTGCTCAGCCAGGGAAATGTGGTACCCATCCCCGGAGCCTCGCAGGGGCACAGAGCGGCTCTGGGCAACAAAAGGCATGTGAGGGGGAGAGCAGGGGAAGGACGGCGAGGATAAATCCCTGGGTTTCAGGGGAAGGGCCCATCCTCACAGGAAGGTCTGCCAGGCTGCTGGGAAAGAGAGAGATGGAGATCCAGCTCCTTCGGGTAACTCCTGCCAAAGTCCCTGGGGCACTCCTGGTTTTTTTCCAGCCTTTAAGGGATATCCTGCTTTCCCTCGGCACGGCCCGGTCCCCACCGCATTTCCAGCTTTACCCCTCAGCAGAATCTCGCTGTCAGGCGGGGAGCAAAGCCCCGGGGCAGTGGTTTCTCTGCGCAGGGATCCCCCAGCTCTGCTCTCCACGCTGCTCCCAGCCCGACCACCAGGAGCCGGGCTGGAACGCTGGGAAGTTTTGGGGGTCTCATGCAAACTGTGCCCAGGTGCCTGCGGAGGAGCTTTGCCTGTCCACCCCGGTGGTCTGCCGGGAAGCCTTTTCCCTGCGAGCCCCTTGTCCTGGAGGAGCTCGGACAGGACTCATCCCATGCCAAACAAGGGATCATTCCATCATCTCCAGTGACTCCACCAAAACCCTTCAGTGGGGAGTCTGCAGACCCAGAGAACATGGGGACACCTACACCTTTTGCTGTTTTGTTTTGTGGTCTCTCCCCCTGTGAGCTGGGACAAGTCCTCCAGGTGATGCCACCTGGCCATCAAAAGTTCCGTGTCCTGGGTCTCCCAAAAGTCCTGTGTCCTGGGTCTCCCAAAAGTCCTGTGTCTCGTGTCCTGTCAGCCAGAACTCCACGGGTGTCTCAGACACCCCAGGGCTTCTCAAACGGCACCAGACACCTTTTCATGGGCAGCTCAACCCCAAATCTGCTGATTTCTCCATAGATGCCTTGGTTTCCTTCAAGTTATAAATGTTTCTGGACACCTTATATAGAATCATAGATGATTAAGGATGAAAAAGAACCCCAAGATCATCCACACTTCCAAGCAAATACCCCCATGCCCACTACAGCACCTGACAAAGGGCCACAGCCACTCCTTTTTTAAACGCCTCCAGGGATGTGACTCCCCGCTGCCCCAGGAGCCTTTTCCAAAGCCTGACCACTCTTCCAGTGAAGAAGATTTCCTGCTGTCCGTCCTGAACCCCCTTGGTGCAGCCTGAGGCCGTTTCCCTGTGTCCTGTCGCCTGTTTTCTGGGAGAAGGGGCCAAGCCCCCCTCGATCTGCTCTTCACCTCAAGCCATCTGGGTTTCCTGAGGAGTTTTCCCCAGAGCAGCGGAGGGGAAGCAGCACTTCCCAGCAGCTCTCCCTGTCACTCCAGCAGGAATCCATGATGGAATGCGCGGGGCGCACGGAGAGATTAAAAGCAGAGGCTCCAAGTCAGAGACGTTTTAAAAATGTGTGTGCTCAAGTAAAGGACTTTTTAATGTTTTAATAACAAATATTACAAGATATTTTTCTCCATGCCCAGTGCCTGCTGAGCCATCATGCTGAGCCTGTATTTATGGCACTGTAAAGCACAATGAAGGCAGCAGCACTAGGAATACTAATAGCCTCCAGTTTATTACACTAAGGCTGAGTGCTTCATTTTAATTGCATGGAAACATTTAATTTGTTAGATGAGGTGTCATGTAGTTTTCCTCAGGCACCAGTAACTCATATACACACTGGGACAATCGAACAATCTAAGGGAGGCTTTAAAATTAAATGGATTTTACTATTTCTTACCTCGTTGGGGTGTGCGGGTGGCCATATTCTTGGACCTTGTAGAGTTAAAATATTTTTGACTCTTTTTTATAAGACTTGATTGGGGTAACCCAGCCCAGGCCAAAGGCACAGAGCATCTGATGTCTCCCTACCTCCCCTCCGAGGATGTTCCTACCTGTTCTTGGTGCCTGCTGATATGACCAGCCAGAGACCCTTCGCTGCAGCCAGGGAAACGCGTTTTGGGGAGGGAAGGGTGGGGGTTCAGGGCACAGCTATCAATGCCTCGAAGGCCCTGTGTGCCGGTTCTGCTGGGCAGGGTTAATGCTCTCCCCAGGGCGGCACTGGGGCTGAGTTGGGGTTCTGCTGACACAGGGCTGGGAGCACAGGCAGCGTTTGCTGCTGCTGAGCTGCCCCAGAGCCCAGGCCTTTCCTGCCCCTGCGGGCACGCTGGGGGGCTGGGGCTGCCCGGATGGTGGGAGGGGGCACGGCCAGGATAGGTGACCCTGGCTGACCCAAGGGATATTCCAGACCTTCTGACGTCATTCTCGGCACATAAAGTGGGAGGAAGGAGGAGGAAGGGGGAGACATTTGGAGTGACGGGGTTTGTCCCCCAGGCAGCAGTTCTTTGGGAAGGGCCCTGCTCTCCTGGAGGTGCTGAACACCTGCCCTTGGGAAGGGGTGACTTAATTCCTTGTTTTTCTTCGCTTGTGTGTGGTTTTTGCCTTCCCTATTAAACTGTGTTTATCTCAACCCACCAGTTCTCCAGCTTTTACCCTTCTGATTCTCCCCCTGATCCCTGGTGAGGAGGGAGGGAGAGAGGGGCTGTGAGGGGCTGGGGGCTGCTGGGTCACACCTGCACACCCTGTCCTGCCTCTCCCCAGCACTGCTCTGAGCATTTGTTGTGGCCACCTTGAAGGAGTAAAAGGGAGAGGAAACCCAGCTGAGCAGGAATGGGTTTCATAGAATCATGGAATGGGTTGGGTTGGGTTGGGTTGGGAGGGACATTAAAGCCCATCCCATTCCACCTCCTGCCATGGCAGGGACACCTCCCACTGTCCCAGGCTGCTCCAATTCCCAGTGTCCAGCGTGGCCTGGGGCACTGCCAGGGATCCAGGGGCAGCCACAGCTGCTCTGGGCACCAGAGGAACAGCGACATTAAAGGACAGAGCTCAGAGTTAATGCTCTGAAGTGATGCCAAACCAGGACATGTCAGAAAAATTGACATTTTACGAAAAGAATCCATTTAAGAAGTAAAAAGGAAGGTTGTCAATATGTCCCACGTGGCAAAAGGGCTGGGGCAGAGGTTGTTTGGAAGAAGCTGGTTCTATCCAAATAACGACAGTAGTTGCTGCTTCCTCTGCACACACGCGTGCTCAGACAGGGCTGGGGAATGTGGCAGGAGTGCCAGAGCCAGCACAATTTCATTTACGCCGTGTTAGGGACTGCACCTCACACTGCACCTCACACTGGATTTCATTCTCACGTGCTCCAACATGTTCGGACACTGACGTTAAAAAGCTTCATAATGGAAGTGAAAAGTGATCGGGGTTTTTTAGCTGCACGGAGAGGTAAGACTGCAAGAGCTTTGCAAAGTCAGTGGTAAATACCTTATCACTGCAGGTTTGCAAGGGAGATAGGAGTTATTCTGAAAGATATGCTGCAGTTCAGCTCCGACTTTATGGGCTCGGTGCTGTCATGTCCGTGCTATGGCAGAATAATTCTCTCAGCAGGAATTACTGGGGAAGAGGAATATTATGCAGAAGAGGAGACTCTCTGCTGTCCTTAATATCCACATTATGGCCTTTGAGGCAGCGAAGAGCTGCCATGGCAATGAGGAAACAGCGATGACACACACACGAGGGGAAGCCATGTGTTAATGACAAATGTCCTGGCCAAGTCCCACCTTTTCCAGTCACTTTAGGCCTCTGGAAAGCCAGGATTGGGAGGGAGGTGAGGCCCTGGCACAGGGTGCCCAGAGCAGCTGTGGCTGCCTCTGGATCCCTGGCAGTGTCCAAGGCCAGGCTGGACCGGGTTTGGAGCAGCCTGGGACAGTGGGAGGTGTCCCTGCCATGGCAGGGGTGGCCCTGGATGGGCTTTGAGGTTCTTCCAACCCAAACCATTCCATGACTCTGTGGGGACTTGGACATCACAAAAACCATGAGGCCAGTGGTGTAAAAACAGGGGATACACGACAAATTCTCGTCCTGTGGTCACATTGCCTCAAAAGAAGTCACTGGGGAGGGGGCAGGGGCTGGTCTCCTGAGGAGGGACTTTTGCTCCACTTCCAAAGGTGCTGCAGTAAGAGCTGAGAAGGGCTTCTCCATCAGCAGGTGCTGGAACAAACCTCTTCAAACGTGTCAGTGACTCTTTTTCGAGTGTGCATTTTCTGGGAATGCTCCTGGCTACAGAATCTAGAGCTACACAAGTGGCTGCCCCCAGCCGACACCTGGGACTGGTCCAGGGATGGGGTTTTGATTTGCTTTTTGAGGCTAAGAAGGGCCTGTGTGTGAATGGCTGTGGGATCCCAGTCACTGCTCCCACACCAAGAGCTACAGCTCACGTTTAGCTGTGCACAGATTCTGGGAACTCAGACTCCGATTTTGAAATTGCCCCAGAGCCCACATTTTAAGTTTCTCATCTGACCAGAAGCACAACCTTTATGACGTCCCCTCTCTGCAGCACCGGCTGAGGATCCTCCCGTGGTCCTGCAGTGGCATGAGCACAGGAGCTCCTGCAGGCACCAAAGGTCCCCTGTCACTGCCAGAGCCACCCGGGAAGGGAAGGGAAGGGAAGGGAAGGGAAGGGAAGGGAAGGGGGTGGAGGGGGAGAAGGGGGGGGGAGTTCGGGTGGGGGGGGAGGGGAGGGAGGGGAAGGGAAGGGAAGGGAAGGGAAGGGAAGGGAAGGCTGGGCTCGGACCAGGAGTGGGCAGCCCAGACGCACGAGGCGATGTGACTGAAGTCAGCTGGAGATGCATTGTCCCATTTTCCTCTCCTGAAGGCCACAATTCCCGAGCCTCGGATCTGTCCCTGCTTTCAGACATTATCCTGCTCACACTCCTTCAAGTAACAGAAAGGCCAAGAACATTCACAAGGTCATCACTGAATAATTTTGAATAATCAGCAACCCTGGGAAAATCACAGGTCACTGGTAGGGAATTGAGGAGCAGAAAGAGGCCAAAAAAAAGTTGGAATTAATTCTTTCCCAGAGATTTATCACTGCTTTAGAATTGTTAAAACGAATATCAGGCGATGAATTACTGTTCATGAACAGCAGAGAAAAATCTCCGTAGCCAACAGTTGTTAATTTCTACACCTGTGGAAAGCTCTGAGCAATCACACACACGAAATCCTTCACTGCTGCCAAAGAAACATTGTCCTGTTTCTTCTCCCCGCTCGTGTTCCCTTTAGCCAACTGCAGAGCTCGTGGGCTCTGTGATCTCATTTGGCACTTCAACTTAGCAGAAATTAGCAATTTTTTGATCTCCACAGATGAGAGACCTTTTTTGGCTTTCCATCACTAAATGAAAGGATGCTCTGGAGCAAGCACTGTGTCCTGTCACTGTTACTGTCCCAGGTTTAGTTGTGACCAGGTCAGGGTGTTGGCCTGCGGGGTCATTCTGGGCTGGAGCTCAGAGCAGTGTACTCTCCATCAAGCACCTCGGACAGGAGGCTCCTTCCCAGCTCCAGGTTCCTCCCACACCAGCCCCGAGGAACCCCTCAGGTACTCGAGGGCGTGCAGTGGTGCCAGGCACAGGGCAAAGCATCCTCCTGTTATCCCAGGC
>VWPU01016216.1:0-75111 GCA_013398955.1 Callaeas wilsoni
CGGCAGGGCCCGGCTCTCCCCGCCCCGCCGGGGAAAGGCCCTCCCGCCGGCACGCCCGGCCGCTGCCGGCCGCCGCTGCTGGCCGGCCGCTGGGCGAGCTCGGGCGGAGCTCTGCCGGCCGCTCCGGGCTGCCCGCGTCCCCTCTGCCAGACCCCTCCGATATCCCCCCGCCAGGATATCAGAGGAGATCTGTTTCACCGAATCACAGAGTCAATTAGGTTGGAAAAGACCGCTGAGGTCATGGAGTCCAACCTCCGACCAAGCATCACCACATGAACAAGACTATGTCGCGAACTGCCGCATCCAGTCCTTCCTTAAACGCCTCCAAGGACGGTGACTACACCACCTCCTTGGGCCCATTCCAATGTTTAATCAGCCTTTCTGTGAAGGAACTTTCCTTAATGTCCAGACTGAACCTCCCCTGGCACAGCTCGAGGGTATGCCCTCTTGTTCTGTCACTGGGAGAAAAGGCTGATCCCCACCTGGCTGCACTCTCAGCAGCCAGGTGGTTGTAGAGAGTGATTAGGTGACCCCTGAACCTCCTCCAGGCTAAACACCCTCAGCTGCTCCTCACAGGACTTGCACTCTAGAGCCTTCACCAGCTTCACTGTCCTTCTCTGGATACTGGAATGTCCTTCCTGAATTGAGTGGCACAGAACTGGACACAGGATTCAAGGTTCAATCTTGCCAGTATTGAGTACAGGGAGATGACCACTTCCCTGTCCTGCTGGCCACTCTATTGCTGATACAGGCCAGGATGCCATTGGTCTTCTTGGCCACCTGGGCACATGGTTCTTTTGATTTACTACAGAGGGCAGTGAGAATGCAGAACGATGACTTCCACACCTGGTTTGCCATGGATTTGTCACACTGTGCCATGCCACGCCATCCTCCATGGGCCACACACCAGAGTTGGTGTGCAACATCAGCAGGACAAATCTGAGGGGCAAGAAATGTAAAAGCCAATGTTTTAAAAGATGTATTTTAAGAAACATTTTACTTCAATACTTAACACACTCTGACAGGCTATAAAGACTCTTCAGAGAGATTGTGCCCCTGTGAAGGTGGGTTGACTACCATGCATCTCCATGCCCTGTTTCCTTCCATTTTACGGAGGCACAGCTCCAAAGAGAGTGGCTGCACCCAGCTGCCGGTTTGAGCACAAGGCTGAAACTTTGTGCACTTTTCACTTTGCTGGTGTCTTTTTCTCCACCTCTTAAGATTTTACTATATGATTTTGGAAAAACCTCTCCTTTCAATTCAGTCATCATATTTGGGACGGGACACTACCTTTAAGGCCATGAACAGAGTGGAACTTTGCCTGCAGAGGTGACCTCACCAGCTCTGCATGGACTTTAATCCTCAGAACCCTTGCTCAGGTGCCTGCTAGGGAGACAGCTGATGTTTAACAGAAAGAGTCTGAAGCTGTGTTGTACCTATGTCCACATACAGTATGGGCAGTCTGTATCGGCAGCGGTGCAAGGACTGTGCACTCTACAGGACTGCTCCTATTGAGCCACGCTACTTGCTGACNCCTTAGGGGACACAAGAGGTGTCTGTCAACTGTAGACAGAACCACCCCTCAGGAATCCTAGGAATTCAAAGGCAGAAGCCATCTTCACAGAATGGGGTTTCACTCCTTGGTACCAGCCCACCAAACCTCTGTTTCTGGGCTCTGTGGCGCCCTGGTTGGTTCCTTCACCACAACATGGCTGCACCCAGCTGCTGGTTTGAGCACAAGGCTGAAACTTTGTGCACTTTTCACTTTGCTGGTGTCTTTTTCTCCACCTCTTAAGATTTTACTATATGATTTTGGAAAAACCTCTCCTTTCAATTCAGTCATCATATTTGGGACGGGACACTACCTTTAAGGCCATGAACAGAGTGGAACTTTGCCTGCAGAGGTGACCTCACCAGCTCTGCATGGACTTTCATCCTCAGAACCCTTGCTCAGGTGCCTGCTAGGGAGACAGCTGATGTTTAACAGAAAGAGTCTGAAGCTGTGTTGTACCTATGTCCACATACAGTATGGGCGGTCTGTATCGGCAGCGGTGCAAGGACTGTGCACTCTACAGGACTGCTCCTATTGAGCCACGCTACTTGCTGACGCAGACAAAACCTGAACCTAGGCTGAATTCCAGACATTGAACTTTGTCTTGCCTCATCTGCAGAGCCTATTGGGCTAGGAAATCTAACTACAAGATCACTAGAGGGCTACTGTGGAAAGCAGAAGTGTTGGCTTTTAAAAGCAATACACCAATAACCCAACATTAGCATGTTTTGAAATTTTATGAGAGACAAAAAAATCCTGCACATGACCAGCCAGAAGGTTAAAAAATAAAAAAAAAAAGCGTGTATTTGGAATATTGGTCCTGTCTCCTACTTTATACTGCTGTATGCAGTCTGACTCTACTGTGCAAAAGCCCTGCTTATGATACTCTGAGCAGGGTACTCTGTCACATTGTCAAGTCAAACTGAGAAGCTTGGCAAGTTGCCATCAGCTTACTGACAGTTGTATATACCATCCTGAAATCCTCAGCCTTCCACTATAATATATAGGGAACATAAATTCAGAAATGTGCATGGTGGAAGGTTTTACTTCTGCCCTCCAGTTTACTTTCCTTCTCCGTCCTGTACCTGCATAATGTGCCTGTATTTGCTATTCACTGGTGCATGATGAAACCAAGACAGTGTTAAGTAGGCTGAAGAGTGGACATGTCTTCTGGTGTTCTTAGAAAGATTATTATGGCCAGGGCACCTTTGGGCATAAGGCACCTTTGGGAGAGCCTCTGGATCAGTTAATTGGTTTTTGAAGCACTTGAAAATTAGGTTAATGAAGCACCATGGGACTAGACACTGAACAAAAATATATCTTCTCTCTTGATTAATATTCCAGAGGGATTTAATCAATCCCAGTGGTTTATGACCACACTTTTTCAAGTAAAATAAGATGGAAAGGAGCAGTGAGGAAATTGAGATGGGAATATTGTTGAAAGTTTGGTACTGTTTAGTACTCTAAAATTATCTGACCTGCCCACACCACTTAGAAGTTCTGAATTACTGCTTTGAGATGTTTTATATATAGGTTTTCAGTGTGCCTGCAGCTTGAGCAGCACATTATGAACTTTAAATATACAATAGCAGCAACCAAAGGTCATAGAAAAAATTTATTCAAGAGTAAATGGCAGTGGTGATAAATGCATAAAATGTTATGCTTGTTCTATACAGAATCATATAGGTCACTTTGTAGGCAAAGCCATTTCACTGAACCAAAAGTAGGAAAAGTTAATGCTTCTCTTATTTCTGTGAAAAATCTTCTACTAATCAAAGTAGTAGAAATATTTTTTTCTTATCTCTGAGATTCAAGGAATGTCTGAAAAGTTTTCTTTTTCAATTCATCTGCTTGAAGAAACAAACTCACTGAGTTTTGATACGCAAATTTTAGGCAATGTTTTGTTTAGGATTATCCACTTATTTATCATGACACAATTTTCCTTAGGTCCAGTTGCAACCAGTGGTAGGATCTTTACTTGCAGGTGTTGAAGAACCTATTTATATGTTAAGGTGTTCAAATACAGATACAATAAGTTCAACTTCTGTGTTATTTTCTTTTTACATACCTGCAGGATAACTCTATTCTTTGCTAGCCTTTCAGCATGTGAAAATGTTGTCATAGTAATTTACTGCACATAATGCTTGGAAATATTTGTGGGAAGGGTTCTTCATATATCTACTGAATGTATGCTCTGAATTTACTCAGTTTTGGAACTTGGGAAAGGGTGGGGGCAAATTGTCTCAGTGATGGTTTTTGCAGTAGCCTTTCATTAGTCTTAGTCACAAACCTATTTTGACAGATGATTGAGTTAGGAGGTTCCAAATTCTTTTGTTTAGGGCAGAAAACAAAGAAGGTGGAACTGGACATGTCACTTACAGCCCACTGGAGGAACAGCCAGTTTAGCATGGAGGTAACACTACTGTGGTGTCCAAGGACAGCCTTTATAACTTGTCAAATAAAGCTATGTTTGCTTGTAGCTGCCAGTCTTTGTTACAGTTTTAACTGTGAGAGAGAGGATGAAAAGAAGATGCTTAAATGCATGGAGTTCTGCTGCGGAATTATGTCAGGGTTTGAGAGGAGGCCAGCAAGGGGACATCAAGGGGGTCACCTACTACTGACTGCTCTATCAAGCTGAGAAAATGGGTCAAGCCTTCTTTAAACAACTAGAAGAAGTTTCATGATTACAGGGCCCTCAGCATGGGAGCACAAGAACAGGCTGCCCAAAGATGTGGCATAAAAATTCTTGGAACTTCTCCAAACACCTGAACAAAGCCCTGTGCAACCTGATCTAACTTGGATCCTAGCTCTGTTTTGAGCAGGAGCTGGTCTGAGTAGACTTTCTGGGGTCTCTTCTAATGTTTTCCTATGATTCTGTAATTTTAATAGAGAGTTGCTTATGGATTAATATGTGGTTTGTAAATGTTAAAGTCTGTATTTCTCTCTTAAAAATTTCAGGAACAGATAGTAAAATAAAAACACTTGCCTATTTCCCAGGGATTCTGTAGGATTAAATTGTTTCCTTAAAAAAATAAAAAGAAAGAAAGAAATGAATGAGTTCCAAGTCTCTATTATGCTATAGAAACAATCACTAATTAAATTTTAAGTGATTTGGATAGAAGTTATTGTTATATACTTCATGAGTGAAATAAATTGCATATATTGTTGTAAAATGTCAACAGAAGAGCATGAAATGAAACCTAGAAGACTTTTCACCTAGAAACCATTTCTTACACTTTATTCTAGCTTCATATTTTCAAACAATTTGACATACCAGCTTCACACTTTTTATTCATATAGGCATGCAAATAATAAGTAGGTTTATAACTCATGTTTTCCTTTCCCATACTGTGTACTCTTGTCATTGTATTTGTATTAAGAAGTGCAGAGATAAAACTTTGAAGGTGCCTAGAAACTATGCTGCTTTTGATTTTCACAAGTCACTGCAGTGCTTCTGAAACATCCCATCTGCAAGGTGCCACATCTGTCTATGTACTGGAAAGAAAATGTGAGCTTGCTTAATATTTTTCTCCCTACAGGTCTCTGTATAAAGAAGCCAGAATGCTGCTTCTCTGCCTACTTAAAGCACTAAGCAATCCTAGAGTCACAGGTTCACAGAATACTTTGGACTGGAAGAGACCTTTGAAGTCCCCCTCATCCAACCCCCCTGCCGTGGGCAGTGACAGCTTCAACTAGACCAGGCTGCTCAGAGAACTTTCCAACCTGGCCTTAACCCATCCAGGCATGGGACATCCACCACCTTCCTGAGCAACCTGTTCCAGTGTTTTACCATCCTCATTGTAAAGAAATTCTTTCTTATATGTAGTCTGAATCTATGCCCATTTAGTTTAAAATCATTTCCTTTTGCCCTATCCAAACAGACCCTACTAAAAAAGTTTGTTCTTATTTCTCTTACTTCTTTTATTTGAATTTTTGGTAGTTAAGTTTATTACCTGCTGTGGTGGGTTTGTGTCTTGACCCGATGCTGTGAGCTTGGAGATCTGTGGAGTATTTGCTTTGATAAAATTCCTTCTTCTGAGACTCTGGTGACAGTCAAAAAAAGCAGCAGTGACAGGGCTGCTTTTCTACCGTAATGGCTCACTCATTTTGTCCTCCTTTCCTCTTCTGGGTTCCTTTTGTATCCTCTTTCCTGTTCTCCCACTCTGAAAGGTCTCCAAGGGAATTAATTTTAACACCCTAAAGGAAATGATAATGAATTTCCTATAGTAACTACCTGTCCAGGTGCACTCTTTTGTTGAGCCTTTTCTGTCTTGAATGGTGATGCTTGTTACCTGCATCCAAAATAATCGTGCTCCTGTCTTCTGGGGCTTCCTGATGAAATGCTGGAACACTAACTTCTAGAGAGGTCGTAGAAGTAAATATCCATCTATTTGCAGAAGGGAGTTTAATTTTTAAAATAGTACAGCATTTTGTGGTAGTACACTGTGCCAGAAGGAAGAGGAAGGTACCATGAACTAGCACAAAGGCCCATAAGGATCTGTGCTACACATGGAAAGAGTGGAGGAAATTCACAATTGTAACCAGTTGTAACAGCAGCCCCAGCGTGGCAAGATGCAGGGGTAAAAAAGTTAAGGGAAAGTGCCTGTGCTGGTTTAAAAGCTTTTCATGCTGAATGAAGAGCTTTTGCTGTTACTGCTGCTCTTGGCTTCACAGCTCAGTTCTCTTCCAATCTGGTACTCACTGGACTGCTTATGAATGGATTCATTAGGTTTCATCACTATGGCACAGAAGAGTATTTACTGCTATCAACTTCAGTTTACTGCTGGATTATGGTGTTGGTTTGGTATGTGGAGGAGTCAGACAAGCTTCATATCTGACAAAATGTGATCCAGGGAGTATCTGCCCCTTTTCTGGCAGCAGAATGTTAAATCAGCTCAAGGTGCCCTGTGTTAAGGTCACCATGAGGACAAAAATGGCCTGTTACTGCAGAATTGACTCCGCCATGGCTGAATTGCCTTGAATCATTTTACGGCTTGAGAACAAGTTTTTGCAGAAATATACAGAATTTCTTCTGTGCCTGTGTTCAGGTTCTGCCTTCCCAAGACACTGATCTTTCCCATATTGGAAATATGGCAAATACATATTCTTCTTGTTCTTGCACCAAAGACTGAGGTGTCAATGTGGAAAACAAGGAGGATGGAGCAGAATAATGTATGCATGGAAATTCTCTCAGATGTTAGAGCAGAGCTGATCTCCAAATATGTGCCTCTCTGAGAAATCAATAAACTGCAGTTTAGTCGTGTTGCAGCTGCCTTAAGATGAGCATCCTCACCGTTTTTGCTTTCCTCAAAGCTGCACTGGAGTGCTCTGGAGCCTACCAAATGTTCTAGGTTTTTCACGCTACAGGAGCAAAAGAAAAGAGGGGTTTTTTTCCTGTGCTTATTTGCACAGACTTAAATTGTACTGCCTGTTAAATAACCCTCTTTATTGACGGTGAGTCACAGTTAGCCAGCATGTATTCTTGGAATTTTGCAGAATAGGTTTGTTGCTGTGATTATCACTGTTATATGCATTTTGGCTATTTGTCTGCTCCTAGCTGCTTATTCTTTAAGATTTTCTGTTGCAGCTGGAAGAGATTTACTATATGTAGACAGAAGCAGGAAACCATTTCAATTCTGCTGGTGAACAAGACATAGTGACTTCAGCTTTTAAAAACAAGTTAAAAATAGGCACCGCTGTTATGGACATTTGTGTTTGTTGTGTGATTACATCGTAATGCAAAATATGAAGCTTATTTTTTTAGTAGTTTCCTGTTGTGAATTTTATTTTCTCAGAAATGAGAGGCTAATAATTCTCAGTGGGATTTTTGTGGTCAGATGTAAGAAATAAGTCCTTGCTCAAGAAGTTTACAAAGACTATTTCAATTTTTTTCCTGTTCAGGATAACTTTCTGGTTTAAGGTTTCATGCTCCTTTATTTCTTTTTATTCCTTTTATTATACAGAGAAATTAGAATACTTGGCCTTAGCACTGTTTGTCCTGGATTATTTGAAACACTTTATGCATGATATTTCTTTTAATCCTCACAGAGTCTGAAGTGCAGAGTCTTTCTGACTTATCTGAGGTCATTGGTAGTAGACACAAAGTTCTCTCAATTTCTCAGGCCTGTGTCCTGGCCACAAGACTACAATATTCCAAAGCCAGACTGTAGTATTCCTTAAGTCTGCATTCTTCTTTCAGATGATGAGCTAACTAGTTATTTGTATGTGCAACTGCTGCTATTGCAAAAGCAAATTGTTTTGACAAAGATAGTTATGCACTGTGTGCATGTAGAAACATTAAATGCTACCAGAGAAAGTTCCTCTTACTGTATCATAATTTCCACTGTCAGTAAAAATTGGGAGGATTTTCCTCCCGTCTATTTGTCTGCATATTTCAAGCACTGTCTTTCCTTGAGGAATATCCCAGTGGCCTGGGAACTGTCCCCCATACAGACACCTAAATACTTGAACGATTTTCAGTACTGCATACAAATCTGTAGTGTTGGCCTGAACCACAGCCAGTTTTACTCTCTAGTCTTTTTAAAAAGAAACTGCACTGGCGTGAAATTGGAATGATACACAAGTAAATCAGACTCCTGAACTTTGTGTGATCACCATGTGAAGGATAAATTGAAGTGCACTCAACCTCCTGATAAAAAAAGCAATTGGGAGAGCAATAAAAGGATATGCAGCTGTAGAAAAAAATGTGAGCAAAGGACAGAGTGCAGATTAAAGACAGAAGCTGGAGAAAGACAAGGCAAGAAATAAACAACTCTTTAAAATAACTCTTGTGAAAGTCCTGCAGTGTAAGGGGAAAAATTCATTCTCCTGCCCTGACCTCTAAAGAGAAGTCATCAGTTCTCTGAAACTCTATGTGAAAAGGAAATGCTAACATCTGTTTTTCCGTGTTCAGCCAGTGAATTTGGTATCATTTGAAGAAAGAAATTCACTTCAAGAATTCAGTCACGTTGGCTGTCCTACCCAGCAGTGTAAGGAAACCCTCTTTTGCTGAGCCTTTTTGTGTTGAAAATGCATCATTGTAGTGGAGCTTGAAACAATTGCTAAAGTAAATAGACTGAAATGAGATTCCGACAGCTTTCATTGTGAATGAAATTGGTTCTATGAGGTCCACTCCTTCCCTCACTCACTACAAGATTACTTACTTCAGCTGTAAATGCCTTTTCTTTTTCTCTTGTTAAGAGATAACTTAATAATTCCAACGCCTCTGTGGTTCAGTTAAAATTACATCTACCTCTGAACCTTCAAGTATGAGGTAAATGAAAACAGTGACTCTGAGGAGACCTGCCATGTCTATCTTTTTGTTTCTTTCTGTGTAAATGGCAGGCACGAGAGATCAGGTCCCATTCATGTCTTCATGTCTTCATGTTCCCATTCAAGTCTGTTTTCATTGCTGAATATCATTATCGTGAAAAAATATCCCTTCACAGATGTGAGAAATGCAAACCAAACACATTTCCTGCACCTCCATGGTGGAAGATTGAAGTGAAAAGATGTATGGCAGTAGGTATGTAGGGCAATCAGTTCAGTAATGTCCCATCAGCAGCTGATGATGGTCAGTGAAATTGATGCAGATTTTAGGCTTTGTTGCTAAAAGACTACTAAAATAAATAGGTTGAAGAGAATTTACTGGATATTTCTTCGATGCTAAGAAGGACCTGTGAAGGTTGGCTACATTTAGCATCCTGATCTATAAATGTGATCATTGGAATAAAATTACATTAGTTTTCATATGCGGAACATACGCGAAGTTTCATGTGCTATGTTATGAATTTGTATTATAGGGGCACATGCATCCTCAGGTGGGACTGGTGCTATGCATATGTAGGGATGCCTGTGAAATATGGCACTGTAACCACACATACTTGACTGAAGGTTTTACATTAGTATATTACAAAAATGTGTAATCATTTCTCCCTCACCTGAAGAGTTTAAATAAAGGCTGTGAGATTTCCTTACAGTATTTCACTGAGACCTTGGAGAAATTGTGTTCTACATTCTGAACCCCACCGTGAATCCTTTAGACAGTCCTACAGAGGGGGGTTAAGAAAGAAATGTTTCCAATAGCAACTTGTTCTTCTGTTGGAACAAGCCAAAGTTATTTGAAAAGACAGCATAGAAAGAGGGAAGCTGGGGAGAATAAATGCTATTTTGAAAATGTAAATGGAACAGCCCTAAATTGCAAGGGTTTTGATGGGGAAGTGAAAGCAAACAATCTATCCAACATAAACTTTATAGACTTGCATCCTGCGTAGATTTAAACCTCAGTCATTAGACTTCCTCACAATGTGTATATTATCAGTCCCTCTTCTGGTGTTCTTGACCTCCTCAATATCAGCCTCCTGGACATCACAACCAATCAATACCTTCTGTTACTGTCTGACAATACTGTCTAGATTCTATAGGATCTAGGGATGTGCCTGCAGGGCTGGTGTTTTCCTAGACAAAGGACGAGGACCACATGAGAATCTCTTGCTCTTCTATATGCAACTACTTTTTAGAGCTATTTATAGCAAGTCTTTTTAAATCTAGTCTTCAGAGCATAAGTTACTTGAGGGAGAGGGAGGTAGAACACAATTGATTTCTGGGAGCAAAAGGTGAAAGAGAAGAATTAAATTTCTGAGAACTTGCATATGTAAGTATTGACTCTAGGAATATCTCATATGTGTTACTAACCTTGAAATAAAAGAAACAGGTAATACGCACATATTCTTTAAAAATGCAGTTTAAAAAAGCATGATCGAGAGATGGGAGTATTTCCTTATTTTCCTTATGTAATTTTTACATTTACCCACCAGATGGCAGCGACAGACTGCCCACTGATTGGCGCATACCCGCGTCCTATTTATATAACATCTATGACCCGAGACCATAGTCTGACAAGAGCTGCTTTGCTTTCAAGGAAGTCAGCAAAAATAAACACAACTGTAAATTGAGCAGTTTGGTTATTCTGATTTCCAGTTATGCTTGTTTTACATAAGTGCAGCTACAGCATTTACCATTTGGGAAAGTGAGGAATCTGGCCTTACGTATGTGCCAACGTGTGTCTATGTAATGCATTTAAATCAATGGAATAAATTCATTCTTTCAGAGTTACATTCTCCTTACAGCTATTTTTCTGGTCTGGTCTGGTCTGGTCTGGTCAGGTCAGGTCCTCAGCTTGTTGAGAGAGACAATGATACACATTCAATCGATTTATCCTGGCCTGAGCCTGTGAAAACAATAGCCCCAGTTTGACAGCATCTGGTGACATGCAGCCCACTGACTGCACTGACGCTTGATAAATCTCATGCATTCAATGTGAGAGGCTCTGATCAAGGCTTTTTAATACTCATGCATTCTTTCCTGCCTCTTTATGCCTTCTTTCATTCCCTGTCATGCCTACTGTGTGGGAGATATGGCATATACTGTAGTTTACTTGAAGTATTCTTCCTGTGAGGAACCTGCTAGGATCTCATCTCCTTGTTTCAGCCCAGTCTTCCACTCCTGTATATCAATGTTAAAAATAATACCTTAGCTTTCCTTCTCTCACATCATCAGGAGCAAAAAAGTTGAAGTCTGACTTAGGTACTTTGAAAGCAGATGCTTAATTTTTTCAATCAGTGATGATTGCCAGCATTTTGCAGAGATGTAACTCTGCTGGACAAATTTGTCATGAGATGGGATTTTGTTAGAAGGTTTGCTGTCTAAATAGTATGGAAGAGTTATCACCAGAATGAGTGGGGGCATGTCTAAGATCACAGAGTTTATCGAGACAGAACCAAGAGAGATCCCAGGTCTCTAGCACTAGCACTAATAGCATTCACTCTGTAAGCAATATCACTTAAGCCTATTGTTTTTCAGAGCTCTTAGAACCGGTTTTAATTTTGGTATAGTGGCTACTTAGTTTAGAAATTACTGTCCAAGGAGAACGCAAGAATAGCAACAAGGGAAGCTGATTTTTCCTGTGTGCTGACAGATGTGTACTTTGTATTTGGCTTTTATTTTGCCTGTGTGCTGAGAGGTTTTCTTAGCTGGCAGGGTTTGGGGGAACATAGAAAACCCCAGCATTTTAATACTCTTGCTCCTCGACTGGATAAGCTGCTCCAGTGGATAATTTGAGTGATCAGCCTGAGAGGGATCATACAGAACAGAGATGAGCACTAAACAAAATGAGACCTAGTGACTAAACGACATTTGCTTTTTTCCAGAGAAAATCTCATTATATTAGTGTAGTTTCTCTGTATTTCCTGGATTCAAGGAAGGGCAGCAAATGGGTCTCTATCTAATTGGACTTTGGCCAGCCTTGACAGTATTTTTCTAAGAGGATTGTTGGATTTTTATTGATCTTTGAACACCTCTTATCCTTACAAGAAAAAGAAAAAAAAAGGAAGCCATCCCTCAAATGAAGCTTAAATTCAAAAGGAAAAGTTGCATGGGTGAGTGGGTGACAAGAAATAATGTTAGAACTTTCCCAAAACAGCTTTTTAGTCTAGAATGGTGATGGATAGGAGGTATATGTCTTTCATTTATGGTAAAGAAAAAAATGAAACTTTTCGTATGGTTGAGATATGCTAATTACTGGGGAATCTGGCACTTGTGTAGGCTGAAGAAGTAAGAAGTCAAGTAATGTAATCTTTGTTTCTTCAGTCACCATGTGATGTGGGTGAATAAAGGGAAGGTTTCCTCCCTGCTGCAGAACTACTTTTCTGTAGAAAAACCTAATCACTCTCCATCGTGACATCCTGGTCACCAGCAAGCTCCTGGCTCCGCAGGCTCTAGTGCAACTCTGAGGTTACTCCAGGCTGATGGAAATCAAGGCATGTACAAGCTCAAATGGAAAAGTGTATTAGAGTATTGAGATCAAAATATTTCATAATAGGACAGGGTGCTTTTTAACAGGATCCTGTTGGACTGTAAATCTGTAGCTGAAGTGCAGTGCCACAGGCTCTTCTCTTGCTCTGTTGATCTGATGGAAGGGAGCAGCACGGCGGTGGGATGCTGCTCGGGCCAGCCAGCTGCATCCAACACATTCCGTCAGTTAGCAGGAAGGAAGCTGTGATGATACACCTTGAGGTATCTGGGAGGGAGCACAAAGCGAGGGCCACAGGCATGGGTCCCTCATGCTTATGCCTTCTCTCTTTCACGTTGACTGAAAGAGAAGACAAGAGGCTGAGGCAGGGTGTGTCTTGGTTCTGTGAGCTGCTGTTCCAGTTCTCTTATCCTTGGTTTTGATCTGAGAACTGGTCTTCAAAAGGAACATGTTTATGAAGTTGATGTCTAAGTAGCTGTTTGTCTCAGTTCTACCTTAAACAGCAGCCTACACATTTGAAAGGCTGAACGGATGAGAAATCACAGGCCCACTTCTTTCCTTCCCACACATTTCATTTGCTGGTAGCTTTTCTGAAAGGCTTTGCCATTGACTGTTTCCTGACCTACTTTATTTCACACGTGTAGACTGGGAAGATTTTCAGCAGTTACTGATCATTCTCTTCTGGAAAGTAAAGCTGGCAATACTATTTTTATTTTTATCTTAGGAAAAAAGAGTGTTACTCATGCCTTAAGGCAAGGTCATAATTTGCCTTCAGTTTAGGTAATGTGAAAGAACATGCCTATTTGAGTTTTTGCTTTGGATATTAACTGCCAGTTCTTCACTAAAACAAAAGATGCCACATGCTTACATCTCCAGGATGTTTTGAGACCAGCATGGACACCCCAACCTGTTGGTGCCTTTTTGTTTCCAATCCTGAAGGTCAGATAATGGGTCTTTCATAGCTAAGCTACTGTTCATTTCTGCTAGAATTTTTGAGACTTCCTAATGTCTTAAAAAAAAAGAAACCAACAAATGAACAAACACAAAAGCAGTTTCACACATCTAAGAGTACAAAACTGATGCTTGTTGCTGTGAAACAATATCATGATTCTTAATTTTAAAAAAAAATGGTTTTATTCAACTTAGTATTGCACTAGAGTAGTGGTAAAATCTGCCCTCCTAGAATATGTATTGTATAATTTATAGATCTCTTATAGCTGCTGTATTATAGATTTCTTCACTTTCAGTACACAGATACACAGAAAAAACCAAACAGATTATATTTGCTATTACTTAAGAGCAACACAAACTGTAGAGCACTGCAGAAACTGTAAATTACTTGCCAGAGTCCTCTTGCTGCAAAACCAGAGTAATGTTATCTTTTTAAAATGCATTTGAAATTATACTGCCCATGGAATATTTATATTGTGAAAGATCCTTAAAGTTGCCAACTGCTTTGGTTGGTGGTGGAAGACATTTGTTTTTTTTATGTTAGATAAAGTACCCTTGCAAACTTCTTTATCTAGTATTTTGCTGGAATGTTGGGATACTTCCTCATTTTGTGAATGGAATCATCAGTAAAGAATAATGCTATGGTGCTTCACCAGCCAGTTGCTTTTAACTGGAGAAATGTTTGTGAAACTCAGTTTGACTGTAGGTCCTTGTCTTGATCCTACTGCTTCAGGAACTGGTTGTGCAGGAGACTCAACTCTTGGACCTTTTTAACATGTTCATGCTGCATGGCAACAGAAGAGCTCTGTAGTTATTTCTACCAGATGTTATACATGAGGAAATTCCATCCTGCATATTTGTTTTTTTAGAAAAGAAACATCTTGAAATTTTATTATTATTACAGAAGTTATCTGTTTATATTGCAGCGAGCAATGCTGGTATTGCTCCTGAGATGAAATGAAGATACCTGTGCCTTTACAGCTCCGTACACTGTATCTGTTACAATATATGCCCTTACGTCTTTGCCTGCTTCTCATGTGCCACACTGGGCTGCATATCGGGGAAGAGTGTTATTTAACAACTGCAATAGAAATCTGTGTTAAGACTTTCAGAAATGCCCAGTTATTGCAATATTTCAATTTGACAGAAAGCAAAAGATCTTACCTTGCTGTTGTTCATTTGATTTTGCAGACAGGCATTGGAATCTACTTTTGGAAAATCACTCTCTCTGAGGTGTTTGAAGGTTCACATCTGAGAACCTGAGATCTCTGGCTCTGACTTGCTATGTCAACTGGAAAATGATCCCCTCTGTTATTTTTAGGACTTTTCTATAAAATAAAACAGAACACACTCAATTTTATTCACATTTCAATTTTATTCACATTTCAGTTTCATTCACAAAAATATATAAAGCAGTCCTCAAATGAAAAGTATTACAGTGAAACGAGTCTTGTTTTTCCCTAATTTGTACTCCTACTGCTATGTAGAAGACAGTAAAGCAAAGGGAGAAGGTGATCAAGCTAGAAAAAACAGACCGCTTGGAACAAAGGGAGGAGGCAGAAAATGAGATGGGCATAGCTGAAAGGATTGAAAGCTGTTGAACAGCCTAGATCAACATGAGATTGGGTAGTCAGATTCACTGCCTTGAATTTCACCCCAAAATAATTTGGAGGGTATTTTTGTTGAAGGACTGCAGTATTTTCTGTGTGCGATATCTCAAAGAAATCATTGCAGTGTTTCAGACCAATGGTCTGTGTGCCATTCTGTACATCCCAGCTGAGTACCTGGCATGGACCTAAATACTCACGATGCTCAGAAACCCTAAACAGACCAATGGTCTGGAGGATGTGAATGGGGCTGTGAAGTTAAAGACCAGCACTTTAAGAATGTCATGCTGTTGTGTATATCTTTTTTCTAACTAACACGTGATAGGGTTTTCGAACATATCCTCAAGTACTATGACCCATAGATTCCTCTGTGTATGAAATAAAAGAGAATTAAGTGGAAGGCAAAGAAGTCTGAAACCAGAATATTGCTTGCTATGCTGTGGCATTGTGTCTTTTCCCTCTAGTGCATGGGCCACCATATCTCGTCTCCATCCCTGTCTCACTTAGACAACAAAGCTCCTCCTACCTATACCCTATTTATTCTCTTTCTACCCATCATTCAGCAACACACATCTGTGTGACTTAGTTGTCTCTGCAGATTGCTGACAGCTACTCAGACATCACTTTATTTTATAAATGAGATCCCTTTCTATTTTAGGTCAGCAGATCTGTTATGGTTGTGGTAATTGCTTTCCATTGCTCTGTGCTCCTGTAAAAGTCACTGTCATAAAAATATATCAGGAGGATGAGAAATTACTCCCTGGCCAAAATTTGTGCCATAGAATTTGTAAAAGCTTTGAAAAGTCTTATTCATTTTTCGAATTATTCAGGAAATAAAAGGTAACATTTGACTTTTAATTCTCTGTATATTCGTGTGTGTTCCTTGTCCTGATAGCGTGCATTCCTTTGAGAGTCCATGAGACTCCCTGCTTTCTCTCTCCATGCAGGAGTTTTCAGTTCTGTATCCTACCCAGTGAACTATTAGGGCTGCAACACTATTGCTGAATTTAATCTTCACACACTGCCTTGTTAATATGTAGTAGTATCACAGTATTGTTGCATTAAACCTTTTTTTTAAAAAATTTCTGGGTTTTTTGATAGCATTCTGTATTCTTTTTTTTTAAAAAATTTCTGGGTTTTTTGATAGCATTCTGTATTCTTTTATGTTTAATAGACAACTATTAAATGTTAAGCCTGTCTTTAAAACTGCTGCTCAGTATATCTTCCATAGAAAATATCTGTGAACTTTTGGACATGTATTCTGATGTCATGATTTCAGAACACTTTTCGTGATGATTTCCAGAGTAGTGATATTTGGATAAGACTCCTTCAAATTGCATTATTTTCAAGGAAGAGTGTGAAGACAGATGATGATTAGTTTCTAAATCATGTACCATTTATTTTAGATGAGTCAGCTGCATGGTTAGATGTCTGTCTTCTCTCATTGTGTTTGGATAGTGTTTATAGATTTGAGTCCTGCTTTTATTAAAGTCACTGACAAATCTTAAGCTGTATTGAAAGTAAAGCTATATCTCTTTGTTTAGGACTTATTTTAAGTTAGCTGCAAAATCCCTTAGATGATATGAAGAAATTTTAAGATGGTGTGATTTGATGTCACATTATTTATTCAGGTTTTAAATTTTATTATGTGTATGACATGCATACATTTTCTTGGGTGATTTTTAAATAATAGTGGTTTGTTTCCTTTAGAATTAAACTTCTCTGAGAATTTTTTGTTACCTGCAAATTGCAATTTTGTGTTAGGATGAGAGCCAAAATGTGAAACCACCAAGGAGGGAATAAGCAATTCATTTTAAGAGAAATGCTGCTTCAAATGTAGAATTGCATAATAGGAGTGAAATCACTGCTCTTGAAAGAGAAACTGGAATTTTCTTGTGGGATTAGAACTCTACGTTAGAAAATTCATGTTTTCCTGTAAACCATGGTCTGGGTTGTCCTTCTCATTATTAGGGTTCAGTAGGATGTTTTTTCCTAAGCTAGATAAGAGTTTGGCCAGATTTAAAAGCTTTTTTGAAAAGCAGGACTAATAACCTTTATTCTCCAGGATTAATGTGTGTGTCTCATGAGTAGTTTAAATTTGAAGACTCTGTCACAAAGCCTCCATGATGATTAAAGCTGTCACTAACTGAAAGCCAGGTCAATCTCAAAAAGATTTTCAAATATAATATTTCATGCTGCCAACATCCTTTTCTCACAGGACATTTATACTTGTCATTATAGTATCTATTTGAAATTAATAGCACTAGTGATACCAGTCCTTTGTGAACTTTGCAAAATGTGGTATATCCCTCTCTCTAGAAAGAGTAGCTGAAGCAGAAAGAAATTATTATTGCCCTGAGTTAGTTTTTTAATTAACATGTTTTCTTCTCTGGGCGGTCAGGCGCACTAACTGGTAAGAAATCAAGGTCAGTAAAGTGCCAGTGTTACCCTGAATAATGAGAAAAATGTTTTCTTGCCAAAAGAAGGGTGAAAAATATCCATGAGATTCCCTAAGAGGGGCTGACTCTGGATTTACCTGTTGTCTATATTTCTGCTTTTTTCTGTAATTTTCCTTTCTTTTTATGTCTCTAAGTAATTTCACTATTCAGCAAAATTTCCATAAAAATTAAATAGAAATGAAGTGTTGACTCAGTGCTTTAATCTTAGGTCATTTCAACCAGTGTCTTCACTCTGTATGTTTTCACTCTGAGTGGTCTAATTAAATGCATTATTTTTTTGTTTACAACTTTTTTAAGCCTGCCCTGGTATCAGATGGTTGGGTTACATTTCTGTACCCGTGATCAAGTGCCATCATCTGTCCTCGTGCATATCTAGCACTCAGCTATGCGCATTGACCCAACTGTGCCAGGGGACTATAAATGATGATGATTTTGTTCATGAGAGACCAAGCATCTGAGATCTGTTTTCACTCACAGTTTGAAATGGGCGCAGTCCTTTCTGCAGCAATGTCTGTCGCTGAAGGGCATGTTCAGAACTTTACTGCCAGCTTATTTGAAGTAAACTGTATAATTTGAAGCAGAAATCCTGAGGCCTGGCCATCCCTTGCTGGGTTTAAAATGAGTGTAAAGCAAAGACTTGAAACTGAGAAGTGTCTCTGTCGCACGTTTGATGGATGGCATCAGACAGAGTGGATAGAAAAACAGTGCCAGTATGAAGCAATGAGCTTATAGAAGTGCAGAGAGCCGAACTGGTGATGAACTTAGATAAACTCAAGAAAGATACTCTTATTGGACTTGAGTGTCAGAATGATGCACTGTGTGCTCTTTCTGTTACTGGGATGCCAAGGATGCTGTCTCGGTCTCTGTTCTTGTGGGAAAGATAAGCCACCATTGACATTGCCCTTTTTTCCCTCTCAGTGTGGCAAAAGTGGCAGATATCATATCCTTAGTGCACATATATATGAATTTACCTCTGCAGTGACAAACTGGTGGTGGGGCCAACAGTGTCAGGGAGGACTATGGTGCTTTTGGAGCCTGGTGCAGAAATCTTGGAGGCACAGAAGTCACCAGACTTGCTGCACATTCGCTGTCCCCTCAGAAGGTTTCTCATAGCTGCTGTTAGGGCTATTTCGTACAGGACCCCATTCCCATGGTTGGTCTAGGACTCACATGATCCACAGCTGAAAACAGCACTGACAAATGTCCTAACTCTTACACCCCAAAGCCTTCAGGCTGACTGAAACAGCTCCATGGTCACTGAGGCTTGGAGGCTCTCATCCCAGGTATCTGCTGCAAAATGGCAAACCTGTAAAACATACATGAAGTAGATGTTTTTCTCTTTACAATTCTCTTAGAGTCTCTTAGAAACCTTTCATGCTCTTCCAAGCTTTCTTTGGATGAGGATCCCAGTTTTCCCTTCAGTGTACCCATAAAAGGAGCAAGCCACTGTCATCAGGCTGTCTTTTCCTCCTCTAGGATTTGTATGGTGTTTGTACAGGGTTTAAGGCACCTTGTAAATGTGCAACTTAAATGCTTGCTGGTTTAGCTGACAGTGCTTCCACAAACTGTGTGTGTGCATGTGTATTTCCTTATCTGTCTTCAAAATAATACTTGGATCTGTCAGCATATCCTTCTGCATTTTTGCAGAAAGCCAATTAACCCCTCTGCAACCCTTTAAAAGCAGCCAGAAATCATGTGCCAAAACTCACTGAGGTGCAACTGCTTTATTTCTGTATCTTAAAATAGCATTTTTAAACTCCTGTAGTTAATAGCTTCCTTAGACAGAAACCTTTCTCTAATCAAAACAGCTGAAGCTTTGCAAAAACATATGACTTTTATTTCCTCTCTGGAGCCCTAAAAATGTACTTTTTTTTTTTTCTTCTTGACATACCACCTTAAAGTTAAATAAGTTCTTGGGTATTCCAGGACTGGAAAACTAAGAAGGTTTGTATTCTAAAGCGGTTCCTTATAGCTCTAGTTAAACATAGTACTCATGTCCTTACCCTTTAACAATTATTTTAGTACTTTTTTAAGCAACTAAAATTAAAATATCCTTATTCTTTGATCTTTTGTCTTTTTTTCCTGAAAGTCTAAAATCACAGCTTGTTAACTGAAGCCATCCGAGGGGAGCCATACTAGGAGAGGAAGAAACAGAAAACATAAAATAACTGCTGAAGCCACCTCATAACTTGGCTTGGTTACCAGCTCTCAGCTCAGAGCATTCCAAAATTTGCTCAGGTGCTTCATTCGGTTGGATATTTTACAAAGTGGGCTACTTGAGTACTTTCGTTTTTTTAATTTGTCTTTTGGCAGTCTAAGTAAACTGGTAATTTATGCAGTTACCTCTCTGAAGTATGTCTCTATTCAGAGGTCTTCAGACATTGTAAATGCATATCTGAAAATGAATGAATATCTATGTTATCTCCACTGCATCTAAAATTTTTCACATCAAGGAAATATGCCAAATACATTAACAGGCAAGTTGTACTAAATAGATGATTCCATCTTAATATCTCCTCAGTTGCTTCAGCAGTGTCTCCACTAGCTAACAAGCGAAACCCTGTGATATCATTTTAATATCTTCAGAGTATGGTGCACAGATGCTCCAAAATCTTTATATTGAAGTTAGAGAAAGTATTCATCTGCTGCATCATCTAATCCATTTGATATATTCCTAGCTTCTTATTCATGGCAGAACACAGCCATCTAATGTGGTTAATTTTTACATGCAGCAGAGACTAATCAGGCAAATCAAAATAAAGAAGAAAATGGCAAGTATGCATCTGCAAAATGAGGATGTTAGGTCAATGTTAATCAAAGAATGTTTTTTAGAAGCAGACAAGCAATAATTTTAATAAATACAACATGTTTTTTCTTACTTTTAACACCTGTTATATTGGTGTATAATTCTTTCATTAACAATTCTTGACATCTTACATGTGGCAAACACTGTGGGCTTTTTATCTTTGCATATTGTTTGAATTAGAAAGCAATATATGAAAGAAAGCTGGACAGGAAGAAGAAAATATTTTAAAATGCTTTTCTTTCAAGAGATTAGAAAAAGAACATATAATTTTTACAAGAGTTTCTTTTTTGAAAACATAATTTTCCAATTTCTTTTTTTTTACAAAATAATTTTTGCCCACTTGAAAATGAAAACATTTCTAAAGCAAGGTCACAAATTTTAGACAAGCGTTTTGGAAAAAAGAAGAATGTAAGCTTTTTTAAGTAGTGAAAGGAAGGAAATCCTACTCTAAAATACTTTTAATTAATCTTTGATTTACTCCTGGCAGCGATTCCCAAAAGTTATGACTTGAGTGTTTTCCTGAGCCCAATTCAGAGCATACTAAAGTTTATTAAGAGCCACAGCAGCAAAGTGATAGTGGTGGAGACAGGTGCAATGGGATATAAAATCTGACCCTTAATTGAACACCTTTGAAGCATTTCAAGTGATAATCATTACAACATAAACTACAACACTGAATATTGAATTAACTCTGAGGCTGTTTCAATAATAACTTTTCCAGTAGACTTTTGATTTTCTGCACAGAATCTACACTCATGCAGGTGAGTCTTAGGTTGTGTATTACCAAAAAAAACCCCAAACTATTAAGCAACTCTGGCTCAGTGATTTCGTAAGCCAAAATTCTTTACAGCTAGTGAGTGTAGTCTAAAGAAGTACTGAAGTACTACAATGTGTTTGTCTTGTTATTACACTCTTGTATTTATAGCTGTTGGAGATAACATTCTGGACTAAAAGGACCTTTGAGCTGACCTGGTATAGTTGTTCTTAGGCAGCCTGATTAGTTCATTCATGCACGGGAAGAGACTCTTCATAGAGTAGGCATCATGTCCTTCTTCGTAGGCTTTTAAGGGCTGACAACCTAACTTTATGTGGCTTCTGAGGGGAAAGAAAATTACTAGGCAGAGACCTGAGCTCTTCCTTCAGTTCTGCTTCATGACTGCAATGTCAGAAGTCAGGGGAATGTGCCAGGAAAAGGGAAGAGTGTGCTCTTAGTAAACAGCATATCCTGAAGTATCTTTTCAGTCCCTTCTGACAATGCCACACAGGAATATTCCAGCCACTAGGGAGAATATGATAATGGCATTGCCACTGTGGATTGCGTTTCAGTCACAAATATATCCACTGCTCATGGCATTTCTCTGTATTAGGAAGCAGGGAAGATAATGCTCTATGAAGCAGCCAAGCTTCATCACTTACTGAATAAGCAGCAATATATTGATCATTCAGGAAAAGTGTTCTGTAGAGCTGCTTGCCCTGCAAATCAATCCTTGACTAATCTATGCATTTTTTAGCACAATAATATACAACAACTCTTAAATTACTTGCATGTAATGCTATGTACTTGGAGCTGGGTATTGTGTGGGGGTTTTTATCATATGAGACACTTAGATGTTTGTTCCAAGTTCACTGTTTAGTGTTAAAAATCGTGGTAATGCCCTTTTCTTGCATTTTCTAAGTTTCTCAAATATTCTGAAGGGTTGGGAAAAGAATGGAGCTTAAGTAGGTTAAAATTTTTCTGTACTTCCACCATACCATGAGGAGCAGAGAATTGTACATGGCTTCCAGTAGTAAAAAGAGAGGCTAAGCATAAGGAAAAATTTTGAAACGTATATAGACCGAAAGATTTTTATAAGTTATGTAAGGTACTGCAGAAAACTTTCTTTTCTGTAATGGAGCATTCTTCTGCCCTTCAGGAAAATTACAGTTTAACTCACGTTAGTGAAGAATAATAGAGCTGCTGGTTGTCCTGGTTTTGGCTGGGATAAGGGTTGATTTTCTTCATAGTAGCTGGTATGAGGCTGTGGTTTGGATTTGTGTTGGAAACAGCATTGATGACACAGGGATGTTTTAGCTACTGCTGAGCAACTCTTTACAGAATCTTTTCTGCTCCTCACCCCACCCCACAAGGAGGTTTGAGGTGCACAAGGAGTCAGGAGGGGACACAGCTGGGACAGCTGACTCCAACTGACTCAATGGATATTCCATACCATTAGGCATCATGCTCACGGATAAAGCTGGGAAGAGAAGAAGGAAGATGGGGATATTTGGAATGGTGGTATTTGTCTTCCTAAGTCATCGTTATATGTGATGAAGCCCTGCTGTCCTGGGGATGGCTGAACACCTGCCTGCCTATGGGATGTGGGGAATGAATTCTTGTTTTGCTTTGCTTGTGTGCACAACTTTTACTTCACCTGTTAAACCGTCTTTATCTCAACCCACGAGTTTTCTCACTTCGACTCTTTGGATTTTCTCCTCAATGTCACCAGGGCCAAATGAGGGAGCAGTTGCGTGGGGCTTAGTTGCTGACGGGGTGTTAAACCATGACAGCGGCTGATTGTACTTTGCAATTATCATTCCAGGGTCTAGAGCAAATTGTTTTGTTAATGAGATAAATCATCAAGTGAACTAGAAAAATATTATATTATTGCAGCCTTGCTCTTTTCCCAGAACTGATTCAGATGAATCCTGGCAGCTTGGGATTTTCATATCAGAAAAGTCCATAAACAGTTATTTAATTTTCTATCAGTATTCTCTCTCATAAGACTTTCAGTAGAGATATATTTGAATCTTGTGCAGCAAAAAATCTGGCAAGAAAGATAAGAAATACAACGGGCATAATCAAAATTCTGTGGCCTGACACTAATAAAGAGTGCTAAAATCCACTTATTGCACAATCCCTCCTAGATTTTGTATCAATGTAGCAAAATAGAGTCATTAGCTGCAACTCCAAAGCTATCTTTTTCTACACAATCAATGGAAATGTCGAGACAGAATAAATGGCATATATTGAAAAGGCTGCATTGCATTTCAGAGCCATAGAAAAACCCATGACTTAAACATCAAACAATGAATCTTCAACTGAAATGCTTCTTTGCATTATCTGAAAATTTTTAAGTTGGAAGTACTTCAAAAGTCATAGACAAATATCTAAGTGCCTTCTGGAGTAGATTGGGCTGCCTGAAAAAAAGTGTCTGAACCTGACTTAAAGGGAGGATTCAATCGTAGAAAATACGGTACAACAGAGCACAGATAAAGGACCATATACATGGAAGTATACATGAAGGTGTACATGAAATCATAAGGTAGCTTTACATGAAATGGATTTCTTTTCTGAAAGGTGCCTATCCAACAAATGCTTAAAACCTTCTGGAATGGAGGTTCTGAATTTGATTGACAACATTTCTGTTCTCCATTGTTCTTATTACAAGAAAGCTTTTCTTTTCCAAAGCTGGACAATGTTGTTAGTAGAGGTAACAAAGCTCTACTGCTATAACTGAAAACACTAATATTCTTGTTACTTATGGTAGGCATAGAGAGATGTTTATCCCCTTTATCATCACATGGCTACCTCTTAAATATTTGAAAAGAACAATAAACATCTCACTAGTCCTTCTTCTCTAAAGAAAACAATTCCATTTTTTTCTTTCTTCTAATAAATGTTGGTTGTATTTTAGTAGCCCTGTTCTCTGAACGTTCTCCAGCTAATCCACCTCCTTTCTAGATTGCCGTGTGGAAAATTCAGTGACTATACATACCAGACGTGTAAAGAGCTGTCCTGGAAGAGATATAGAGGATAGATGATAGTCTTTATTCAGAGAATGGAATGTTCCCAGATTCATGCATATGAAAAACTGAAATGCAGGCATAGGTAAAGCTGAGCTTGCTCAGTCAAACCAACTGTTATTGGTTTGACTTCATCAAAATCTGAAGCTCCAGATAAAGCTGACAGACATTCCCAGATGATATATCAATTGCGTTATGAATTCAATATATTCAGAGTCAGGTTCTGCTGCACCACACCCTTGTGAAGCTGAGACTTCTGTGCTTTAGAAGGTATGAAGTGTGAAGTAGCTGTCATTTCTTTTGAACAGGCTGTTAGCATCAATCAGCTGGATTATTGCACTTTGGGCTGCTTGACTGAAGTAGTCATTCTAACAGACAAATACTCTAGGTGGAGTGATTGATAATATGCCAATTTTGTCACTGAGCTCCTTACAATCATTGCTTCTCTCACATTTGATGTTTTGCATGAAGTACAACACCCATTTTGTTCAACAGCATAGGGTTCTGCTGAAAAGTGAAAGCTTTGATACCTCCTGGAAACACCTGGCATTTTGCTTGTAAGTTTATGTGGTAAAAAAGATTTCAGATTATAATGTTGTGCTTGAGAAATATCATTCAATCAATAAACAATGCTTATTTGAAAAGGCAGAGGAGTTAGAACTGTGTCTATTAACTTTTCTGCATTAGTGTTTTGCTGTATAACCAATGAAGTGCGTAAGATTAAAAGACTAAGACACACATTACTAAATCGTTGCCTTTCATGTAAAATTGCTAGGGAAGACAGTTCACCACATACATTGCCCAAAAGAAAAGAAGGTGCAATGGCATTCAGTAGTTGGCAGCATAATCACTGTGAAGGATATTTGGTGTACGTGATACACACTGAGGTGGAAAAAAGACAGGTTGGATCTGAGGCTGGAAGATAGAATCAGTCTAAGTTTAGAAATATGGAGAATGAGTTGGAAGACTGCTTGCTGTAGGCCAGGAAACCGTCTTCTCTTGTGTTCAATACAGTTTGGATGCTTATGAACCACCAGAAGCATCAAACATATGCTGTCACCTGGCTTCTTCAAAATTTGATCCTACCTGATTTTAAAAAATCAATTTAGCTTTTCTTTCTGGTCAGGATAGTAACCTGAAGAATCAAGAAGATATGCTATGGGTTGGCACCCACCTGTAATAATGTGGAACAAATAGTGGAAGAGCTTCATACAATCCAAATATTCTTGTATTTTTATTACCATAAGGAGTAGAAAAATGGCATATAGTTGAATACTTTTGTTAGAACACTAAAATGCCAAATGTCTGGGCAGGCTGAAACACACTGTTACAAAAGTCTTTTCTGTAATGGCAAGAAAGATTAGAGAGATTGTCATTTGGCCAGATGTCAGAACATCTCAACTTACATAAAAATGAATAAGGACAGCTTATTTTCTTAGTTCATCATTGTAGCACAAATAAATGACAAGGTGTGAAGGCATATATTAATGACCAAACTCTGTCACCCAAGCCTAATAAAGCTGAAGAAATTGCTCTCAGATTGGTCTAGAAATGGTCTAGAAATGATGCAAGTCATGGGCATGTAGTACAAAGTCAACTAACTCAAGCAGGGTCACCTAGATCTGGTTACCCAGGACCAAGACCAAAGAGTTTTTGAATGCCTCCAAGGAGACTCCATAACCTCTGTGGGCAATCTATTTCAGTACTGAGTCCCCCTTCCAGTAAAAATGTGGTTCCTGATGTTCAGAGGGAACCTCCTATATTTTAGTTTGTATCCAGATCACTGGGACCAGATGATCTCCAGAGGTCCCTTTCGACTTCACCCAGTCTGTGATTCTGTGGCACTCAGAAAATGCATTATTTACTATGGCACCAAACATGAGAAGGAAGAAAGTAAAAGCTGGTCCATGTATAGCACCATGCCCAGGGAAGAGAAGATTTTATCCCAGGCCATACCATTACTGAACTATTCACACATGAAGGAAACTGGCAATAATGTCAATAGTTCTGGTTAAGAAAAAAGGACAGGAGCACCAGACTGCAGACAATTAGATGAAGTAATTTTAAACACTTGACAGTAAGATAGATTATACTCTGGAGGATGTAGCAGGTTGTGGTGTCTGACTCTCACTGTTAAAACTGAACATGAGGAAGTATAAGAAGCTGTCAAATTCATCGGACAATTGTTTTCACAGAAGAAAATCTAGGAATCAGTTTGGAGCTGTACTCCTGTCACATCTGAGGTTTAGTAGGAGTATCCTGCAGTGGGCTGTTGGCCTCTTCCAGATCTACCAACACTGGCAGGTCTGACTTATCTCCTGTGCATTCACGATTTTATTGCAAGCCCTTCAGGAGACAGTGGAATGCCCTTTGACTCAACACAGCACAGATCACTGAAGCTGGTACTTTGCTAGTAAAAGTGGAAAGGTTAATCCATGTGCCATGTTTTCCCAAGATATTTATCCTAGAACGGTATCAAACTTTTGGGAACAAAAGAAAAAATGAGCAGGCTTATTTGTATAATGGCAGTATGTGGACTTGAAAGCTGGCAATAAGAACTAGAATAAAAAAAAATACAATTGGATCCAGAGCCCGGAGGAAGAAGGAAGATACTTTTGCCAACAAAGAGATTTAAGGCTGCATGTTGCACAGCTTTCCATAAGCTTACAATATTGGAATTCCACAGCTCTCCTATCAAGGAGAGGTTTGTTTTTGGGGTTGGGGGCTTTTTTGGCACTTTTATTGTTTTTCCTACTGGCACATGGACTAGGCAAATCACTGCAGCAACTGACATGATGTTATGTAGCATTTTCAGGTTTGAGGTCTGTGCCCACTGTTTCTGTTCCAGGCTACTGTGTTTTAATAACATTTTCCAGTTAGGCAGTGCAAGTGCTGTTAATCTGGGGGAGAGGTCTTGATGCAGGAGTATAAATTACTTGGAATATTGAAAGTTTAAATTCCTGTGAGAGGGAAAATTGAACCAGAGTGATGAATTCCTAGAGAGGATTAACAATTAGAAATGAACTCTTCAGTCTTCAGTTGTATGGGAAGAGCCCCGTTAGTGAGGTCCCTGTAGCAAAGCCTTAGAAGTTTGCAGATCAATTTCCCAAATGATTGAAGAAACTGTAAAGCTGCTGTTTCAGTGAAAAGCAAGTGTAGGCACAAGTGTGGTAAATATTATACTGTCTTTAAAGCTTAAGTAGAAAAGAAAAGAATTCATTGCTCAAGCACATGATCATACTCGACGTGAGATTTGTCTCCTGGTTTTTTGCCCATACTTTGCAGAGGTGGAAGAGGTGCTAGCCTAATTGTAAGGGTGTCAGAATAGACTGCAGTAATAAAAGTTTTGCACAGATGAAAGTACATGCATCTCTCAAATTTCTGATAATGTAGATGCTTCTATAGTGCTGTTTGTGGAACTTTGTTTGCCAAAAGTAGCTCATATAATGATTTTGCATAATTTCATATGAGTTCACGGTTTCTGATGTTAAAATACATTAAATTTATTTATGTTTTTACATGCCTCTTCCCTGGTTCCAACAATTCTTTTTCTGTTTGCTTGTTTGTTTATGTTCTTTTTATGTTGTTCACGTCCATGCCTTATTTCTCCTCCTTTATATTCTGCTTACATATCATGATTTCCCTAGAATCTAGAGAAATATGATCAGCATTCACAGTCACCCCTAGACCAGTCTGTTAGAAAGCATATTGGTGAAGAATAGCTGATGAATTCCCAGCACCAGATGTTCTGTCAGACTGCTCATAGTTAAATGAGAACTGTGCAAAAGTATATTGCTCAGTCATCTTCGTGATCAAACAGCATCTGGTTCATTTGCTGGTGCCCTCTGCCCCAGTAGCATTATAATAAATTCTGTGCACTGCATTGTAAAGGGAACTGATTTATTTTGTATCAGGCTGTGGGGAAAAATAGCTGGTTTTGTCAGTAAATCAGTCTACTACTAGCTGTTGAAGGAAAAAGACTGGAAATAAATGAGTTTATTTGCTACTGTTGGAATTCCCAACATTCTGATAACCCAGAAATTTCAATGGCTGTTTTCTGTCTAACCAAAGTATTTCCCATACAAAAATGTTTAAACAAACAAACAAAACCAAGCAAACAAACAAACAAAGAACACCTCCCACAAAAAGAAAAAGAAAAGCAACCAACTCCCCAGAAATTAGATGCATGAGTTCGCTTTCATTAATTTATTACTTCTGTAAACCCAGTTACAAGTTGTTAATCTCTTGATTGTAAAATTTCATAGTGCAGGAATTCAGAAAGTTATGTCTTTGGAAGAGAGCAGAATGACAAGCTGGGACAAAATTTATCTGCAGTGCAGTACTTTGATAGAGTGATATGATACTGCCTTGTCCTAAACAATATCGTGAAAAGCAAAACAGCATTGCTGTTAAATCTGTGCTTCACTGGGATATGTACAGATGATTTCCACTGCTGGCAATCTGAGGCACCTTAAAATTCCAAACTTTGTGGTGCAGAATGCAGGGTGGAGTGAAGATCCCCAGGTCTGTCCTGTTCTCGGCATGATGTCTTCTCAAATATGAATTTTGTTAATCAGTGAATTGCTTCTTAGCTCCCTAGGTCCCATAGCTGTTCTGTCTCATGTATTATTAAAGAAGGGAGCTATCTTGCTATTACTCATGTGGCTGGTACCTCAGACCCAGGCAGTGCAATGTCTTCTTGGTCTGCAAATCAGTGGGGAGAGCGGTGGGAGCTGCAAGGCCCTGGAATTGTCATGGGGGAGTGGTCCGGCTCCAGTGGGATGTGTGTTCCTGCAAGTGTGGAAAAAAAAGCTGCTGTGAGGTCTGATAGAAGACATAGCCTCAACAATAAACTGTTTCTGCTGAGAATGGACCCAACTAAAGCATCCTATTGCAGGCAATCAAAAAAAACCATCCAAAACCATATAACCTTACCTTGTCCTTTCTTTTACAACAGCTGAAAAAAATCTAAAATTTGCATACAAGAGGCCAGATTGTATTTTTAATCAAAGATATGTGGCTCATCCAAAATTTTTCCATCTATGTCTTCTCTTGTTTTTATCATAATGTAAAGGCTTTATCCAGAGATCTGGAGATACAGATCCAGACATTTGATGAGAACACAAGGAAATTTAATTTCTACTTGTTCATCTGAAGACTGACTCTGCTTTAATTTGATTTGCCCACTAATCTTCTAGATTAGTAGAAGACAAAGTACCTGTATGAAGGGACATGCTGCTTCTTGTTACTGAAACAGAATTTTAGCAGTCTGTTTATTATAGAGCTTACTGTGGTATCCTTCCTATTTCTTTTAATAGGTCTGTTCAAATACAGAGGACTACTAGGGGTACCACAATCTTGTCAGCTAAGCACTGCCAAGATAACCTGATGAAATCTTGCATTGGAAATCAAGTTCTATAACTGGTTACATTGGTACAATTATACAGATAACGTTTCCATTAACTGCAGTGAGAGCTGCATCTACGAGACCAGTTCAGTTTGGGGGCTGTAAATATTTCTTGCATATATGAGTCCTATAGAAATATAAGTCATATTATCCTCTTTTACTGGCAGAAGTCTGGTGTAAATATAAGCTGCACTTGGCCAGCAAGGTGGTCACTGTTGACACAGGTATCTCCTTGTTGGTCGTCTGGGTTAACAGGGAAAGAAATCCTCAGCCTAGTCCTGTTCCTCACTGTGCATCTGTTTAAGAACATTTTGTTGATACTGTCTTTCTATTAGCGCAGTCTGTAATGGTGTGGTTAGAACAGTTCTGATGGATGTTTTTTCTTCAGTTCAAACACAAAATACAATAGGCTTCTATGTAATTAAGCCTTTCAACTCTGCAGTGAATATTGACTGAAGAGAAGTGCCTGACAGTGATGGTTCACATACAGAACCTAATATGAGATGCATTGTTTCTGCCTCATTTAAGGCACTCTCCGGGCAGTGTTGTTAAAGATATTCCTCCCAAACAGTCTAAAATAAACTGCTCTTTCTTGCTCTCAAAGCCCTTATGGACATTTTCACAGTAACATGATGCACTTATTGCAAATGAATTCACAAACACCACAATGAAAACATTTGTTTTTCTTCTCTGCTTCCTAGAATTGATATCAATTATATCACAAGCCCTTTTTACAAGAAGAGAGAGAAGAATTTGGATGTCTGCAATGTTGAATGCCTGTGGTTAATAGCTTTAGAAAGAGCTGAGGTATCTAGATACATATGTCAGCATTGACCTTGACAAAAAAGTAGGCTTTAATTCTTAGTGATAATAGACAAAGGGCACACGGACACAATGTGATAGAAAAATCTCTGAGATATTGTTTGACATATTTTAGACAAAGAACTTGGTTTAAGACAAGACCTACTCTGTAGCAATGTTCTCCAGTGAATATAATATGTGTCCCCGTTTAGGTACTTTTTTCTTTCTATCATCTCCAGTTTTTTTGGTGTGGTTAGGGTCATAGATGGGATTTTCTTTGTTAGTGAGTGTGTCTGAGTCCTGTAATCTGTTTCCAGGTGGAGTTTCACATTCTGCAATAAAGTGGTCTGTCAATGAGACTGTCCCTCAGCCAGGACCAGGGCTATCACTTATTTCCCATCAGCCACCAAGACCTTAAACTAGGATATTACGTGGAGGTTTCCTGCTATACCCTACTCCCCTGAGAAAGAAGCTTCACAGAAAGCATAGAGATGTATTAGTGTTCAACACAGTTAAATCTCCATCTAGAGACGAGTCATTGGTGGAATTGGGCAGTGTTTCTTTTTTTCTGCATTCCACCCCATGCACCTCACTTTGTAGCAGAGAAGAGCTGGGCAGCTTGTATGTGGGAAGATAAATATGAGCACTATTGATTTTTGGAGCAGATGAATTGCACTGTTGTTGGTAGTGCATTTTCTGTCTTAAGTAAGGCCAGCTGTGGATGAGCATGCCTTTGTTTTGAAGCGGTTCTTAGCTCTGGTTCCTGTGTACTTCGATTGCTCTGAAGAAATTTGCTCTACTGGGTTATATATCTAAGTTGGGATACTTGACTTGTGTTTATTTCTTCACAATGGAATATTAGCAGGAGAGTTGTCCTGTGAATTTTGCTAAGAGCAATGTGTGTGTATGTGTAAAGGCATCCTTTGTAAGATTGTTTTGATCTCTTTCCTGTGGGTTCACTTTTATATTCTAAGTTCATTCCCAAGAAGTGTGTTTGTTCAACTTGTGCTTGATTTCTCTTTATCTTTTTGATATTACTGTGTTCTTTGTTGGGGATAGGCCACTCATCTGTCATTTGCATGAGAGCGTTCCTTCTATATTATTTTTTATTCCAACAAAATAGTTTTTATTCCCTAGAAGCTGCTAGTGACTGCAACTAGATTTCTTTTAGACAAAATTTTTCTGATTTTTTTTTTAGTCTTCCTTTAACATTGCCCTACTTTTTGTCTACTATTAGACTTTACGGTTCATTGGAATATATTACTATCACTGACTTTTCTTCTTTGTTTTCCTGAGGATTTAATAATTCTAGGAACTCATGCTTTTTCACTAGCTCTTCTGGCTATATTCCTTTCTCTTTAAAAACTCTGCTGTTGTGTTCTTCTTTAAGTGGCTCCTCAGTCAAGAACAATCTAGATATATTTCCTCATTACCAGCCTATCTGTTTTGAAAAGCAAGGGATTTATTTTAATTACTCCTTGTTCCTAAGTAGTTATTCATAATTTCTTTGTATTTCTTTGGGACAACCAAATCACTAGCTCCTCTACTGCCCTGAAATACTTTTTCCTATGTAGGTTTGTTATTTCAGTGGCAAGGAAGGTTGCAGAACAGAAAAACAATACTTTAGAGATCTCCAATGCTCTGCTGAGATTTGGGTTTCTTGTACATAAAATATCGCTGCAGTCATTAATTCATTTTTACTTTGCTGTTCTGCTTTTCTTCTTGATTTGATGATGTGCTTGGTGATTTAGCGTAAGAGAATGGATACTCAAGTTTGAAAACGAAACCTAAAAGTCTTGATGCAATCATGTTGTTTCTTCGGTCTTAACTCTCTTCTTCAGAGGGCAAAACATCTGATTTGAGATGCTACAGTCTCTCTGAGCTGAAGACAACACGTATTAGTAGTGCAGACATGAACTAAATCGTGTATCAGCAAGGCCAATAGTTCCCTACCTTTCTGCATTGTGTAGGTGTTTCTGCGGGGAAAGCACACAGACAATCATGGAATGCTCTGGTTCGGCAGAAGCTGGGGACACATTCCCTGCACATCTACTCTGAACACGTGTGCTTTGAAATTTGGGCAGATGTTTGGCGCTCTCTCTGCTTTGGTTCTTGTGTGTGCATTTGAGTTACTGAAGTGGGCATGAAAGGATTTCAAGGTGTGTACGTGTCATTTGAAAGTTCTCTTACTGCTAAATTTGATAGTTTGCTCTTGAAAAGCATCTCCTTGCAATGAAACTTTATTTTTTTTTGCTTTTGCTTTTGACGTACAGCTCTAAATACGCTACTTAAATATTCTTAGAAAAATGATTGTTAAAAAACTGCATCAGGAGGGAATCAAACCCTTCCAGGTGTCTTTGACTGATTTTAGTATTATTGTCAGTATTGCTTAACTTGCACTTCAGTACCTGCTTGAGTGGCTTTCTCAGAATAGCCATTTTCCCTTGTCATCATTAGAAATTACTCTCTTGCTGTTGCTATAGAAAGGAGTAAGGTTTGTTGGGATTTCTTTGCTCATTTTGAATGTAAAGATAATGAAAGAGTAAAAAGGCAGGGAGCCAAAAATATTTATTTTCTGAAACCAGTATCTTTTCTGAAATAATAATTTCAATGAAGCTCTCTTTTCCAGTTTCCAGAATTCAATTTAAATAATAATACTATGGATAAAGCTGTTCATCTGGAGATTAGACAAGTTGTCTGAGTTGTGGGGAAATCCAGGACCATGTAAATGCACTGTCTGATTTAAAATATGTATTTCTCATCTCCAGAGTTAGAACACGTATTTTTTGGAAATGCTTCCTAACTGAAAACATTGTTCTTCTTTTTATAACATTTTTAAATTTCAGCTTCCAAAGAACTTCACAATACCAGAAAAGTTTCACAATTCCTGTTGTTTTGGAGAGACAATTGAAATACCAAGCAGGCAGCATGCCTTGCTACACTAGTATAAGACGTAGGACTGAAGCCAATATCTCTTAGATATCCACTCATCTCCCTAAATATCCTCAATTCTGTCAGTTTTTTTCTATACAGAGTAATATTAACAGGCTCTTCCGCTGAAAATCAACTCATGTATTCAGTGATATTATTCATGAACAGGCATGTTAGTAGGGCATATCTTGCTTTTGATGATTTCTATTACCTCTCATGGCAAGCAAGATGCTTGATTTGAAGATAAAATGTATGTACGGAAGGCAAGATTCCTGGGATGTAGTTCTGCCTGTTGTACTGCTTCAGTTTTATGTGAACCTAGATGTCTTGGTTTCAACAGTTCTGATGAGCAAACTGTAAACAAGGTCTGGCTCAATCAGTGGTGTGGGGCTGAAAACAAAATAGCTGGCTAATGTGAAAAACTGTTCTTGCAAAAAAATTGCTATGACAGAGCAAACAATGCCAGAGTTCTCTTCCTAGACTTGTTGTGAGACATTGGGAAACTCAGATGTAATCACTGCCCTGCCTCAAAGGGATAACTATGTGAGGATAAGTATATTAAGACTTAAATGGTCTGTGATGGTAGAAATGGTTGGCCATGAAAAGTCTACATGGAATTTGATACACACCTTTTTGTCAGCTGTTGAATTTGATTAAGTAAATATAATTTTCCTCAGTGTAAAAGTCTCAATTCTAAGGTATCTTTCCCTAAAAAATAAAGTGACTATACCTCATGTTTATAGATTAAATCTCAAAAACATGTTCAAAGTAGCTTAGATGTCTAAATGTAAAAATATGCTTTTTAAAATTACTTTTTCCCCCTACTGCATTCTTTGGAGCTAACTCATAGATGTATTTTTAATGCTCGAGTTTGGCAATCTTCTACTAGCTGAATTCTCATCCAAAGGTAAAATCAAAATATTATTATAACCCTTTAACCAGGAAAAGAACATTTTATACAACAAAGCAAGGTTAAAACTGATCTCTTGCTAAATGAGATAGAAAGAATTGAATGTCAGTAATTTCTGAAATTTCTTGGCAGAGTTTGAAAACACTTTTGGCATGGTCGTATGTTAACTACTGTGGAATTAGTCCCTGGTGCAAACCTAGACTATTCCAATATGTGGCAAAAGAGAGAGAATTAGTTTTATTTACCTCCTTTATCTCAGCAGTTCCTCAGTCTGAAAAGCGTCCCAAGAACGGCTCTTAGATTTAAATATTTACTTATTAGAATGCTTGAATTACCAAGAAAAACTGGAGAGCTACTGAACTTCTGGGTGCTAGATTTAGCTCTGAAGTTCAGGTTATAACTTGTCCTCCTGAAGGTCAGAGTTCCTCTTTTGAGGGGCTGGTTTTACTATTTGGGATATGTAGACTCTTATTCTCCTTGGTTAGGTGATATTCTTGGAGAAATGATGCAAGAAACTCTCTGTGTGTGACAAAGGACAAGACATGGCAAAGTTGCCAGGTTCCTCCTCTAGCAGCCACACTTCCATTGCTAGATGTGCTTCTGAAGGTTGAGGTTTTGTATGAAGCACCTCCTTATCCTCAGAGCTGTCACGTCTTCAGAGAGTAACGGATTCCAGGGGTGACTGCACTTAGGACAGAGCCTGAGTGGAAGTAAAGTTAGGTTAAAGAGGAGCTAAAGGGAAGGGTGAACTTTCTTTTTCCTCTAAAACAGCTAAACTGGAGACTCTGGGGGATTACTGGTGTGCAATGAACACTCATTAAAAGAAATGGAGCTTTCCTCCAAACTTCTGGTTTGTGAAGATACCTATGGATTAGACTTCTCATTAAATATTGGTGTGTGAGGGCAATGCTTCAGGGTAAGAGGACTAGAGGAAGAATAAACTAAGAACTGTGCACTTGAAAGTAGCTGAGATTGTGGAGCTTGGACACTTGGAAGGCATTCACCGAATCTCTCTCCCTTGCACTGAGGGAGTCCAGCAATAAGAATAAAACATAGAACAGCATCTCTTGGTATTTGCTGTCATTGTTGTTATTTCAGCTCCGTGTTATGGACATGCACAGTTCCAAGGTGAATTACTATTATTATAAAAAGTAATATCTACCAAATTATAATTTTAAGAAAGCTAAGCACAATAGAGATAGCTGGATGACTATTCAATTTAAAGACAATAGATGAAATTACATGAACTTGGCAATGCAGACTGTAGGTGATGTCCCCTGATCATACAGCTAGGTCTTTTAATAGAAAACATCTGTTTTCTATTATGTTGAGTGTATTTTACCTACCTAACTCTTTCTACTGTTTCCAGTGGTAAAAGTGTTACTTTTACAAACAAACCAGTTTCAATAGGCACGTCTCTGCTGAGCAATGAATCTTGATCTCCAGGGAACTGGAAAGGAGCTTTACCAACACTGTAACAGTGCTTTGTCTGTCTACTGAGTGCTGAAGATAATTGCTTCCTTTCTCTAGACAAGGACAGCTTTCTTTAGTCCTGGACCGCTTGTTTTGCTGTCTTCTGCACCTGCTGTGTTTTCCTCCCACTTACCACTTAAACTGTGCCCTTGATTTATGGCAGTGTAACCTTCTGCAAAGGGCAGGGAAATGTATAATAGTCCAGTCATTATTATAGATCATAACTAGAGAATTTTGTAAGGAAGTCGAATCAAAATGGCATCATATTAATGGATAAATATATAGAGTTCTTGCACATTCAGCCCAAGCATTATGCACTGATGGTATCTTTTCAGGTTATCCTGTCTCATGTCCTCAGGTGAGTTCTTGATTCGTAGGGGTGGTGACAGTTTTCTTATTTTTATAATTTTTAGACAGAATGTTAATGGTTTTATGAAGAGATCTTATGGAGCGTTTTGAAAATGCCTAACACATCCCATGTTGATATTAATTTTTGTACCATGTGTATAAAGCAAGCAAGCAAGCTTCCCAGTAATTCTAGTGGTTTCTAACCTGCCTGTGTATGGGCAAACATTGTAGAAATTATCTGTCTGTATAAATGTATTTGTATATAGGGAGAGCAGAATAAGGCTCTCGAGAAAACTTAGATAATGTAATAGAAATCCATTTAAATAAGAATGTACCCTCTGCTGAACAGTCTGGTATCATTCCTCAATAATTAAGTCATATTTAGAAAAGGTGCTGAAAGACTTTGATGTCACTGCTTTTCCTTGGCAGCTTAACTAACTGAGACAATCTAATAAAGTTAATTGCAAGCTCATCCACAGTGGAGATAGAACGGAAGTAAACATCACAAACCTTATAACTCTTTCCAGTATCACTCGTGCCTCCACATTGTGATTGCTGAGCTAAGGCTCTGTGTCCCATATCAGAAAGAGGACTGTATGAGATCAGTCCAACACACTCCTACTTATTTTTAAGTGCAAAACCTTAAAGTATGTTTGTTTGGAATCTCTATTTGTACACTGTGAGGAGGGCTGAACTCTGCATATCCCACACAGTAGTCAAGTTAAATTCTATCCATTTAAAACTCATAATAAAGAAAAAAAAACTTACAACTGCTGACCAAAATGCTTATAGTTGCCTTGAAAATTGCTGCTCTTTCCCCACTCTGCCCTCTTGACATTACAGAGGAGGAAAGGCAGATGTGAATAGTTTGTCTGCCACAGATTGCTTTAACACTGTGGATTCTTTCCAGCAGAGAGATGTTTGCCTTGTGAATGGCACCTACCACAATGGGAAACCTGCTCTGTTTGAGGGCTCTCAGCACCTCCACAGTTCACTTAAGTTCTCAAGTCCCCTCCAGGGCCTTCTAGACTGAGGGGCTCGCCTCCTCTGTTTGACGCAAGCTGGGCATCACCCTTTTTCACACGGTACGGAGAGTGAGTTTATCGCTTGCAAGTGTGTGAGGAATTCAAGGGTGAAAGAGATACCACTTATGCTAGGTTTGATCCCTGTCTATTCTGAGTGCTGAGCATCTTCCATATTTTAAAGCAGTAGAGAAGAGTGTCAGAGTAGAAACAAGAGTAGCTGACTGAAAGGAGGTAAGGAGGTGGTGTAGCTAAGTATGTGTGTCTTTATCTGTGTTTTATCTTGCTATAGAATTCATGTGTGTGGTGGAACATAGTGGAATACAACTATTGGACAGGCTTGTTTTCTTTATGTCTTGTAACGTGTGGCCTGAGGCAGTATTGCTGTTACTTTCTGTGCAAGAATCACAGCCATAAATCACTGTCTAAACAAAAATGGATAAGCAGATGTGCTTTGGGAGGTTAGCTGCTTAACGCTTGGGTCCTTCTTAGCCCTTTCTTACCTGAGTTAATTAAACAGCTACTACAGAACTCTTCTATTTGGCCCTAACTTCATTTTCCATGACACTGAATACATGATTGTCGTGATAGACACTGACATCACAGAGACTGAAGCAAGAATATTCTATGCAAAAACATTAAATAATTACAGCTAGAACTAAGGAACCAGTGTTTCCAAGTTTCTGGTAGAAATAATGTCTGTGTTTGGTGATTCTGGCCCCATAAAGAGTGATCTGCAGCATGCTCAAGAGGTGAAATTAGAATTCTCTACAGATTTGAGGGAGAGCATGGATCTTTGCAGGCTAAATACTTCCATGTATTAAGATGCACTACTTAGTTCCTATTCTGTGTTAGATATTTGGTTTGGATCCATCTTATTTAAACTGGAACTGTATTAACAACTATCCTTTTATTTGCACATTTGAGTAGTTATAAAAGATTGTTTCACTAGGTTGTGTCCAGCAGAGTTTATGAAAACCTTATGAACCAAAACTTCTCTTGTGAATCTGTCAAAATCCATGGTGTTCTGAGTTGCAACAATGACTGACTATGATCAATTAAAAAAAAAAACAACACCAAAACCAAATAGATTATTAATAACTATTTTTGTCTATGACCTTTTTCATTAATTCAAGGTTCAGTGCCAATACCATGTCTCCAAGGAAGCCAAAATTATTTATATGCTTTTATGTGGGATTTATTCTTTCTGATATGCTTAGGAAGATATCCATTAAAAGACGTTTTCAGAATAAAAGGTTTAAAAGGATAAGTGACTACCTGGCCATTGGATATGATCATACCCTGTTATTATAATTATAAATATTTTTACTCCATCGAAAAACTTTTTTTAAACTTATATATAAAAATATAAATTTATATTTTATATCCCATGTTAAAAATAATTTATATATTTGACAGGTAGACAGATAAATCTTCTAATATTTACTTTATCCAAATTTGATAATCTAAAATGGCAGCAAGGTAGTCTGTGTGTCTTAGATTCTACTACGCTACTCTTCATTATATCTCTTTTATGGAACAGCCCAGAAAAGACTGGAAAAATCTGAAGAGCTCCTGTTATTGGTCTCACAGACGGGCTAAGAATATTATGCAGACAAATTACATGCTGCCTGCTTAGGTCAGGCACCAGATTGCACATTAAGGATAGATAATCTGATAATGATTTAGGATGCATTTATGGGCAGACAGGAGCAGAAGTTCTGGCCAAAGTTGTTCACACTGAGTTGAAATAGACCAGTGGATGGTGATTTATCACCTAAAACCCACAGAACTGAACTGCAACTGGACAGCCTACCCAGCCTACCATGCCAGAAGTGGGCAGCTGTATAAAAGCCAAATATAAATCTGAAATATACTCTAAGGATGCTTTGTGTTGGCTCTTCTCCGTAGTGACAGGAGGCATGCACTTTCGAAGAACATGAAGTAAGTGTGCCACATTACCCTAAAGTTTAGATTTATACTTGTTGTCACTTTTCACTTTTACCTCTATTTATTTTTCTGTAAAGTAAATGCTAGCATTGATGCTGATGCTTGCATTCTAAGCTAGGGGGATAATTTTTTATTTGATGTTACAGCCAAAGAAAATACTGCCTCTTAAACACAGATGGCAAAAATTGGGAGAGCATACCACTATCAAGCTTTAAAATACAGCTTTAATTCTTACACCAACTCTGGACTTTAACCTGTGCACTTGATATATAGCATTTGAGAAGGTTTGGAATGCAGGTTGCAATGAAATAAGTAATTAAGTTGAGCAAGAACTGTTCTTTGGCTCACTTGCTTTCTATTAGTAAATACCCTTATTTTTGTTTTCTCTGGTTATTTCATTGTTATCCCAACTGAGAAACAGAGATATGATATTTTATGTTGTGTATTTCTAAAGCTTATAAGACCTTCACACTATATGTCCTGATTTATGCATCACTATTTAATACGAATAGTTATTAAAGTCCTTTTCTGTGTTGAAACTGAAGTATTTAATTAAGTCATTATCTCAGAATGCTTCACACTGACAGTTTTGCTACCATCATGGTATTAGCTTTTGCTGGCAGCATGCGTTTAAAAAGACTGCTCTAAATGAATGATGAAGGTGTTTCCCAAGCACATACTCTGTACTGGGGACAGAAGATGGCTTTGAAACCGCATTTCCTTTTTACAAGCTCGCTTCAAAAGGAAACATGAAACCACTAGAAATATTTTGATTTATATTCTGTGACAGAAATGGAAGATATATTAGAGGTCTTTGAACAGTTGTGACCTGCAATAAGAATGCTGCAGCACTGAACTATGCCAGGGTCGGTAATGGATCTATGGTTGTGTTCTTCTATTTACTAATGACACTAAAATAAATTAGTTTGGTTAGTTTGGCCTTCTAAGACTTTTACTATACCAAATAACTAATAGTCAACAATTCCAGAATTTCAAAGAGATTCAGACATTATTTATACAACAATTACGCTTACAAACCTCTGATTAGCTCAGGATCTCTATGGTAATATACTTCCTTCTTCCCTGTTAAGCCGACAACCCAAGTAAGCATAAATATAGGATTTTTTTTTTTCCTTTCTTACTGTCCCATTGGCATAATTGGAAATATTTTAAAATACTTTATATGCAAACACATTTTAAAAACCCTGTACATCAAGCAGGCATTGGCATCATAGTCTGGCTGGGTGAATTAAAACAATGAAATAATGAAAGCAAAAAAAAGACTTGCTGGCATCCAGGGGGTTATGACTACCCTATGTAAAGATTCACTTTTCTAGACCTATTCTGTGTGTCTGAATTCTCAAAACATACAATGTTATTTAGATAAGAGATCTGAACTAACACTGCTTCTTTTGTTTCTAAGGCTGTATTCAGATTCTCCACTGGAGAAATCACCCCATGTCAAGCTCTGAATTACTGTGATGAGGCTGCTTCTTGCAGGCAAGCTGAGTTCTTTTCTGTACACTCAGAGGAGGAGTGCAATGTAGGTGTGATGCTGACACCACAGGAATCCTTGCCTCTAAATTTGTGCCAAGATTCTTGGAAGTCTGGTCATACGATTAAAAATTATTGGTTCTGTGGTGGTTTCTACCTGCCTGCTGAAGGGTGGTGATAACCAGTGTTAGACCTTTTCAACAGAGAAGTAAATTGCCTCAGTTTTATGACTATCAAGCAATAAACTGTTATGCTGCCAGAAGAAAATTGCTTTTGTATATACAGAATTACCTGAGCTCTTCTTTTTGCACACTGTATTTTTTTCATTACACACAATATGTTTAAACAGAGCACAATATAACTGCTTATTTTTCAAAGTAGCACGTCCCTCTCTTTTTTTTTTTTTAAGAAGTATTGATGCATTTGTTTTTACATATTAAATTGTAGACCTCCTTCTAATGAACTGGAAAAGCTGTAAGAAAGCCAGGAGACACTCTTGGTAGCTTTGGGATTAGGAATTTATAACACTAAGTTTCATATGAATTGCTTCTCTAAATAATCCTATTTTTATGAATAAGGCAAACAGAAGGCGACATTTAGGCTGACCTTCCAAGAAAACCAATTTTGTTTTTATTATTTTAACGAGAGCTACAGATGTTTATAAGAGCATCTGCTAAATTTGCCCTGTTTTTGAAGTTTGATACAGCAAATTAATGGTCAGTCCATTAATATGAATTATTAATAGGTTTTTAAAAATAAAGAGTAAATTTTGACCTGTCCTGGGTGGGCAAAGGCTGTAAATGTCTGACCTATACTTCATCATACTGTGAATCCAATAAAGTGTTACTGTAAGTCTAATGACCTTACCTCAGTTTAGAGTTAGTGTCTGTGGTCACTTTATTTCATATTGGTGTAAATTTTGCAAATTATGACAGCTCTCAATGCTGCATAAAAATTAATCAGTGCTCTGGAGATTCACACAGCTACTTGTACACTTCTGGATCATAGTAACCAAGCCTGTTAATAAATCAATGGTAATGATTTTTTTCCAAAATATGCCCGTTTAGAAAGGAAGAAGCCCTTCTGATGGTAACAACATCCCAGTCGCCTTATAAACAAAATCACAGTCTATAACACTGTAAAGCTTCCCACATTTTATATAAAGCCATGTGTGAGCTAAATGCATTTAGTTCTGCAACCCTGTGAATTGTTTTATTTACAGCAAATGTATTCATGAGATTCTAGTGTCTGAAATATTTCTCTCTGTATGTTCCCTTGGCTGTCCATGGACCTACTGAAAATCACAGGAATCCTAAAGGTGGTGAGTGAGTAAGTATAATAAAATAGTTTGGGCTAGAAGGGATTGTAAAGATCTTCTTGTTCCAACTCCCTGCCATGGGCAGGGACACCTTCCACTAGTCCAGGTTGCTCAGAGCCCCATCCAACCTGGCCTTGAACACTTCCAGGGATGGGACATCCACAGCTTCTCTGAGCAACATGTGGCAGTGCCCCACCACCCTCAGAGTGAAGAGTTTCTTCCTAATATCAAATATAAACCTACCCTCTTTAAGATTAAAGCCATTCCCCTTTGTCCTGTCACTACACACCCTCGTAAAAAGTCCCTCTCCAGCTTTCTTGTATGACCCTTTATGTACTGGAAAGCTCCTAGAATGTCTCCTTGGAACCTTCTCTTCTCCAGGCTAAACAACCCCAGCTTTCTCAGGCTGTCTTCACAGAGGAGATACTCCAGTCCTCTGAGCATCTTCGTGGCCTCCTCTGGACTTGCTCAAACAGGTCCATGTCCTTCTTATGATGGGTTCCCCAGAGCTGAATGAAGTATGGCAAAGCTTGGAACAGCTAAATAAGTTACTGTCTCGAGTTTTCCTGTCCCTTCTGCACTGAGGATGGAGCTGTTAATAAATTATTTGACACTCTAAGTACATTAGAGGTAAATTGACTTCTTAATGCATGAGGCTAATAAGTCAATGGGCCACCTCTCTGATGGAAGGGACAATGAAGCTGGAAGCACTGATCTGGTCAGTGCAGTTCTGTTGTTCCTGCTTTCACTTATTAAGCTGGAGTACAAAGAGTAATTTACCAGGGCAGCATGGGGTTTATCATTGTACAAGCACACAGTCTCAGTCTTTGTCCTGTTTCATCCTTGAGACTGTAACCTTGCTAATCTCACAATCATTGTGAGATTGTGTAGCCCAGTGAGTCTGATAACCTGAGAGATTAAAATTTAAAAAACAATTCCCATATCTTAAAAAAATTTACTCATCCTGTATTGCAAACTGCATCCTAATAGGCTCAATGTTGGTTTTGTGTTTGTTTGTTGGGTTTTTTTAAACTTTATTTTACCACTGTAGGTTTAGACATTCTATAACAAAAAAAAGAGAAAGGGGGGATTGTAGGGAAGAAAAAAATATTTCTAAAAATTCTGTAGTTTACACAGAAGTGAACTGGAGTTCAAGGTCCCAGTCATTATTGCTACTTGATTTATTCTTTAAGGGTAACAGCCTCCTCTTCCATTGTGTCCTGAATGAATTCTATCTCAAAAAATCTCAGAATTCCAGAAACATGTGCAATTAACAGAAAAGACCATGACAAGGGTAGGGAAAAGATTGAGGACAGTTGATTAGTCAATTTATTTCTGCTGAGAATCTGCTGCAGAAAAAGATCAACAGCCTACTCCCTTTTCTTATGAGAAAGGCCTCTGCTCACTTCTATATGAGCAGTAGTCTTACAGTAGTTTTCCTCAGTAAGGATTACACTGCTTAGCTTTGCTTCTGTTTTTCCTCAGTTCACAGCAAGGGCTTTACAGCAGCTGAAAAGTGGTAGAGAGTCATCTTGGTTGGGGTGGATGCACAGCATGGAAGGAAAACACACCTGCTGCACCAGGAACGTATCCTCATGCTCACTGGAGGGCAACTGGCCAACTTCCAGTGGACCCGAGCCAATGTACACATGATTGGATAACACATTGCATTTGTTACTGAAGCAACACTATTACTAATACGGGTCAGAAAACATCTGCCCTGTCTCTCTCTGCTAAAATTCCAAAGTACCTACTCTGGGATATGTTTGTTAGCTTTTCCTTTGCAAGGGGTTCGTGGTGGATGTAGTGGTATGCTAAATGTTTTGATTTATCCTCTGGGGTTAAATAAAATTTATTTCAAACACAAGTGTGAAGACAACAGGACAGATCTAGGAAGGACGCATGCCTTCTGTTACTCCAATTAATGTGAATGCATGCTAATCAGTATTTTGGTAATACCTCCTAGTTCTCCTATTTTAAGGTGAAACATAGAATTATCTTTGCAATGTTGCCTGACAGGGCCTTTAAGCTGATCAACTCAATGTGTCTATTCTGGAGTGAGTGCTTTGTGGTTTTTTTCCTTTACGGCCCTTAGTGGCTGAACCTTAAAAATAAGGACTAAGGGTGGTAAAAATAGAAGATTACGCAATTATTATATAACAAATATGACAAATTCCAACTTCAGAGGACTTCACAAGAGGGTGGATACAAGCAGAAGAAAAATAAAGAATTTCAAGGAAATACAGTTTGGTTCTCATCAGTCTTCTTCTAAAAGCAAAGAAGATCATAAGAACAATTTCTGATTTTTAACTACCACAGGATAACTAATCATAACTCTTAATTTAGAGCCAAACAAAGGGATTCACGTGTTAGTATGCCTGTGCACTGTAGGTATATTAATCTGATTCATCGGTAGTTGTAGGAGCTAGTTTGAATTTCATGGAACAAGTAAGCATGAGGAAGATTTTCTTCTCCTTTACTGGTAAATTTTTACTTTACAAACATTAAAACAGAGCATGAATATGCCTTGGACCAAAGCAACTGCTGAAGCAATTTTTCATGTTAGGCTCTTCTCCTAGGGGCAATAGTACTGATTTTGCAGTATCAACAACATCCAGGTTTCACTGAAATAACTTTAATTAAACAAAAAATTAAATCCAACTTTTGAAATTATGTTCTTCCACTAGGCCAAACAAAGGCTTAATGACCAGGAGACAGATGATTTTTCTTTTTTTGCAGTGAACTGGAAATTTTTTCTTCCCTTTACTTTGTCCCCTCTTGTTTGTTGCAAAAGGATTGAACAGTATTGAAAAATGGGAGAATGATTACTGGAGAAAACTAGACAGATGAAATTCTATCTTGAAAGATAAAGCACTTTTTCTACACTTTATATTTTCCTTAACAGTCGTCACTAAGAAAGACGTAGAGTTGAAAATGTGAACTTTTTTCCCTCTGAAACATGTCACTGCATTCCTCCCTTCTCTTTTGCCCTTCATCTGCTGTAGTTAACATGCAAGTTTTCTTGGTGCTGTAGTATGATTATGACGAAATAGTCTAAATATTTATTGGAGACTTTAAATTTAGTCTTACACTTTCCTGTGCAACTACTCCAGGCTCACTTATCAGCTGTCTATCTCTCTGGAAAGAGCTCTGAAAGAAGTAAACAAAGGAAAGCAGGAGAATTGGCTTCCAGAACCATGGGGTGCCAAGCAGGCATAGGTGAGCTTGTTTTTAAAATTGTTCTTGATTTTTAAGGCCTCTTACCCTCTGATGGTTCCCCCTTGCTTCTTGAAAAGAGTCACATTTACTGGTCTTGGGCTCCTTATCCAAAACGTGAATAATTTGTGGGGATGTCTGCTTGGACAGAGGGGAAGTTTCATGGCTTAGATGGGACACGGGGAGCTAGCTCTCAGCTACCAGGGTGGAGCTGCCGCTCCCTGTTCCACCCCACACAAACTCCCTGGAACTGCGTTCCTGCTGTACCCTGTCTCACAGCTGACCTGACTGAGAAAGGTCTGTTCTCTGAATCCACGTTTTCATGTGGGGACATGCATTTTTTCCTGCCCTTACTGAGCGCTACCAGCTCATGAAGCACTCGGAAAGCATGAGCACAAGGCAGCACTGGGACAGAAAGGAGATGGGAGGCCTGATTGCTTCTTTCAGCAAGCTCCTAGACTTGACTCGATTAGCTGTAGCATGACCCTTACCTTATAAATTAGCGTATTAAAACAGACACTGAGGCAGGTTTGGAAGCTGATCAATAGGAGCAAGAGATGAATCAACCAGTCCAAATGGGAATGTAATAATGACAAAATTGTGTTTTTCCTACAGTCCCCTTCATGTTTCTACCATGTTAATTAAGACTTCAACACTCTTGCCAGCTAAGTGTGGCATGAGAATATGAAGAATCTTGCCCAAGGTCACATAGGAAGTAACTGGAAGCTCCCAAGAGTCTCTGCCTTGCAACAGCGAACTTCCCTCCTGGAGTTAGAGGAAACAGTGCTGCTTAATTGAATTGGCATTCTGTGCCCCATTCTGTTCACTGGAAGCTGCAGAAGTCTTGTATCAGTAAAGACAAAATATTCCTGCTCTCTGATCCACTATTTGATTTGAACCAGATGCCCTGTTTGTTCCCTAATAAAGGCTCATTCCCTTTGGGAATAACTCCTTGGCTTATAAAAAACCTCTTCTGGAGGAAATGCTACTGGGCTTGGCAGATCTCAAGAGAAAGCTATACAAAAATAGAGTGAGTGAGTGAGAGGTGACATTTCATAGCAGGGCAAGATTGTCTTGGGAACCTTTTCTACCCTGCAGCTGAAGCCTCCATCATCTGAAATTTGGCATTCGTGGGTGCTGCTGGTGGTGTTCATTTATTTTTGAGTGATATTTTATACTTTAAGTTTCAGAAATGGGTATCACTTTGCAGATCACCTCTGAGATATTGCCTCTTTTCCCAAGCACTGCCCAAAAAGCAGGTTTGTTGTTTTGTATTCTTTTTTGAATGTGACTGTTGGCTGTCACTGTTTATCTTTCACTGGCAACTTTTCAGTCCCAGTACTCCTTCCAATCTGCAGTTAGTTAGCTGTGAATATATTTAATTAAAGCTGCCTCTTACAGCAGGGGAAGTATTACCAGTCTGTATATCATTAGGGGTTTTTTTTGTTTTTATTAGACTTACAGTGTTTTAGGATCCTCACTATGAAAATATCATGACATCCCCATCTGCTTTCTCTTCATAGAAGCTGCAGCCAGCCACAAAATGTAGACTGCAGTCTGCGAGATGAGAGAAACCTGCTCCCTAATCAACCTTGTTTTAATCGTAAAGCACTATGACTGCAATCGTGCTTTAGGTTTGTGCCACCAGATTTTGTACTTCCTCATGTAAAACACTTCAGTGACGGAAGTTAATAGCAACACCTGTCATTGACTTGTATCAATGCAGTCAACAGAAAAAGGGAAAGAGGGAATATGAAACAGAAAAAAACCATATTTATATTTAGGGGCTCCATCCAAAATCATCCATCCATCAATCCACCATGGATCAATGATACTGTATAATGAAATAAGGGGGGGGAATATTTTTTATGGAGATGTAATTATGTCATAGTTCCAGCCAGGCCAGTGTTAATTTTTGCAGTGGCCGGGAGGAGCCATGTCCAGGACCTGGAGGTTATTCTGTACCACCTCATGTCACTGCTGAGGGCAGGGAGAAGGAGTCCCTTCTGAGGATGAGAGATTCCTTCCAGTCCAGCGTGGCAGAGGGAGTGGTTGTGTGGCCCCGGTTCTGAGCCGGAGGGAGAGGTTGGGCAGCACCAGTTCTGAGCTGGAGGGACCAGTCAGAGTAGTGTGACTATGGTGGGGTTGTGTCAAGCTTCCCAGGAAGCATTTTTGCATGTGAATCACTCTCTTTTGTACAATTTTGTTATTAACATTATTACTGTTACCGTTTGTTTTCTTATCTCATTGCTGTTTCTGGTAAATTGTTCTTATCTCAACCCTTTTCCTTTGGTGCCTCCAATTCTCCTCTCCAGCCCACAACAGGGGAATGAGAGACAGTGTGGTTTGGAGAGTCTCAGCAGGAGCACTAAACTGGAGACTACCATTCCTAAACCATGACAAATTACCTAACAGAATTTTATTTACTTCCTGTTTCTCTGTCCCGCTCTCTTTCAAACACACTGAAGCAGTTGCCATTGGTGTTCCCTGGCTAGGGATTCAACATCCACTCGCTGGCTCAGGCCATGCTCTTCCACCTGTAAATCCCAGAATTCTTCAAAATCCAAATATGCATTCCTTGTCATTACAGCCTCAGTCTATCTTCTGCTGTATTATCAATTATCAGCCAGAAAACATTGTAGCAGTATTTTCATCTTGTACTACCTGTGGTTAGATTGTCTTGACAGTAAAAACTAAATCCAGCCTCTACAGTTACTGGGAATCTAGAAATTGCATCAAATGTGCCTGCAGCTTTAAAAAGTGAAAGTGGCAGAAGACTGAGGTGAATATTAGGAAAATTTTATTGATTTTTATAGTTTAAGATTTTCATTTTATCTAGATAAATTGTTATGCAGAAGGTCTCTACTAGGAGATCACTATTAATATAGTGAGACAAGTAGGCTTCTTTACAGGTTGTATCTAGACATAATGGAAAGTCAAATTGGTGCGAAAATGAATGAAATTTTTCCTTTGCTTTATTTGGTGGGAGGGGAGCCATATCCTAATGAAAATAATAAACTCTAGTCCACGATGGTAGGTTTGACATCATAATTTTACAAATTATTGTCATGATATTTATGTAGTGAGAGTCCTAAAATACTGTAAGATTAATAAAAATAGTGAAAGGGTTCTATTGTCTGTTGGATACCTGAAGGAGTGTGTGGCTATAAAGGGGTCAGCATCAAGGAATTATTCATTTGAATATGCCATTTCTAGGTTCTTTCTCGAGTTTATATAGTTCATCCTTTCCCTTTCTAGGTCTGCTTTTTGTCAAATCTATGCAGTGCTTGGGAGTAGGGACGGTACTGGTTTTCAGGACCACCACGATGTTCAAGTGCACAGCAGGCCCTACTGTCCTGACTGACCTCCCACTGGGACCTCCACTCCGTGTCCTCTGTCCTTTTCTCCAGGAGCTCTGCTTAAGCTGGGGCTGTGTCTTTATGCCTTGCCTAAGCTATACTGTATGCATTTCTAGTCTTGTCTCTTATCTTATTGGCTTGTGTCTTGCCTCCAGCCTGTCTCTTGCCTCTCTGGATGCCTTAGATACATGTTGGACTGGATTCATCACCTTCCTTTGTCTGGGATTGCCAACAAAACAGCTGTTATCAGTATCCCGGTGTGCTCAGATATCTGGGTCTTGCAGCAAGCCTCTGCTGTGATCGTGTGCAGCTCCCAGCTCATCTTCCCCTGTGCAACAGCCTTGCTCTTGCTGCTCCCTGACACAAGAAACATTTGTTTTCCTTTTTGCGAAAATTCTAAGTAGGAGCTTAGGTATTATCTTGCAAATGGCCAGATCTGAAGTTCCATTCAATCAATATCTTGATTAAAAATTGCCAGAACTGAAGTGAAAGCTGATCTCAAGATGCTTATCATCCGAGGGAGAAAGTGTGAATACCAGGAGAGTGAGACATATTTCATTCCAGAATTCTGATAATCTTTATCAGAAAGAAGCTTTAAACATGACTGTATTAGTGAGATTTATAGCCAAATGGTGGGGGAAGAAGGGCAGAGAGGACAGAAGTTAAATGCAGAGCATTGCAACTTGTAGAGAGGATAAAACAGAATTTGATAATGTTAGACTGAGTTGATTGTATGAAAGACTTTACAGTGTAATTTGAAGAAGAAAATCCTTTACCCATGAACTGTGTTTGGGAAATGGAGAAAAGGCAACATTCACTTCCCAAGAACAAACAACCAGTAACCCAAACATTTTCTCTGATAAGAGTTCTGGGTTTTGCTAAAAAAAGAGACACAATAAATTTCCGTTATCTTGGCTTCAGTAAAGAATTTCAAAACAACAAACAAAATGTTGTGATATATTGAACAACATGTTTCTACAGAGAGAAAGAACTATCAATGTTATTGACCAAGGCTACAGAAACTTGTCAGTGATTGTGGTCTCTTTCCAGGAAAGAGTCATAACTCAGCCTTGGTACACATGTGGGATGCAAGGCTTCAGACCACCCCAGAAAATATCCTTGTTCTATATTTGGCTTATCAAAGCAGAGTTTGAGTGGACAGGTCATAGTGTTGAAAAGGAAGAACTGAGAAAAAGAGAAATGAAACTGAAAGAGAATATTGGAACAAATTCAGGATAGATTTCAGGGAGTGTAAATACATTTAAGCTGGATAGCAAAAGAAAGTACCTAGGTTCTGAACAATGAAGCTGTGTGATGATCATTCAAGAGTAATAAGAAGAGCAGAACTGAAATTAGAACGAATTTTAAGAAATAACTTAATCAGTTTATGAAATAAACCTCCCTGAGAGGTTCCTCAAAGGTCTGAGTACACTGATTGAAGAGGTTCCTTCCCATCATATTGTTTCTTTCAGTGGACTGAGAATGGATTGATTTTGACAGAGCACAAGAGTATTTGGCAACTCTGATATTGTCATTTCCCCTTTATACTTGTACATGACCTGTTCTTTATTACTGCATCCTTCAATTTCTCACACATTTCAGACTGTTTTTTCTTCACGTGAATATTGAGAAATATTTATGTTCTTCTGAATTAGATGGTCCCATGTTTTTGGTTAATGGGTGACTCATGGAGATAAATTTCCCTTATTCACCAGTGGCAAGACTGTGTCCACTGTAATATAAAGTCACCACGATGCAAAATGATGTTTTCTGCTCCAAATAGATGATTGTGCCTATTTTCATAGATACCTATCTAAAAAATTCTGTCTGCCAGCCTTCTAGAAAGTTATAATTTTCTTCCTATAGCTGAGAAAGTGCAGCCTGAATTCCCCTTTTAAGAACTACTTAGAGTTAATGATATCTTCCAGGAAGAAGAGTTATATTCAGGTCAGTGTAAAAAGCTCCTTTGGTTTTTGTGTGGGAATATCAGGGATTTAAAACAAGAGCATTACTGGGCACAGGATCTGCCTGGTTGCGGAGGAGCAGTGGGAGGAAGGCAAATTAGCATCCTGCCCTGAGCACTGAAATGCCTTGATACAGCACTGCAGCCACTATACTGAGACATGATACCTCCTCCTGTGAGATGCAGAGAGATGGAAATGATTCCATGCCCACTCTTAACTCCTTTGCAAGATTATGGGGATAGGGTAGCATCTCTGAGAAGCAACTGAGCTGCTCGTAATACAGAAATTCCTGTAAGTGTGTATCAAGGTGCCTGGTACTCTACTGCTCAGGATTGTATAGGAAGCAACAATCTCCCTCTCATTATATAATTACTTATGTTTCTCAATAAAATTAATTATATATAAAATTTTCTCATTCATATTCATAATTGTTGTGTCTCTATATAGTAGCTCTGATTTTCCTCTATTACAGTTTGAATTAGAGCAGTCTAAATCTGCTCATTTTTCCACTTCTGAACACTTCTCATCCGTCCCATCATGTCTTTGGCACAGATGCTATTTCTGAAGCAAAGGCAAAAAGGGAATAAAACATTTCCTTCCCTTCTAGGACTTCTCAGAACTGTTCTATTGCCTCACTGGGAGAAAAACATTTTAACAAGGCTGCACATTGTGCATAAACTGTTCTCTGTTTTCTTCTGAGGAAACCATCATGCTTTCTGCTTTACAGTCTAGTAGGTGATTCATATGTTAAGAGCTGTCAAGAAAAAATCATTTATAGGCCATGAAATATTGTATTGATTTAAAAAAATCCCACAACTCCAAATAAATGCTTCTATGAATAGAAGTAATTTTAATTGGTTCCTTTAACAGAAAATATGAATTGCAAAAACCTATGTAGTTTGGGGAAATATATTTCATTGCTGTGTTCTTTCAAAACATTGGACAGAGGTTATCTCTGTGTCTGTGTGCACCCACACCTCTCTGCAACGAGGAGGAAGTACAGATTTGTTGCAGTCTGGAACCCCAGTGTTTCTCATTTCCTTCAGAAAAGGAGAAAATCTATGTCCAAGCTTGATGGGGAAATAGATTTGTGTTCTGGAGTCAATGTGTGTAAGTGGATGACATAGTTCTGGATGTGCCTAACCACAGCTAAGAAGTTTGCTTCTACTGGTGCCACATATCATCTTCTCCCAGTTTGCTAGAAAGGTAGTCCTGGTTATTCTGAGAAGATTTTTGTTGGTAAGCACACGAGGGACACAGCTTGTTTCCTGGAACTTAAGAAACAGATAAGAGAAAGACCGAGCTGTTCAGACTTTGACTAATGTGACAAGATTGATTCAAAGGAGAGAGATAATAAAGCTGAATAATGCGTGGAGCTTTGTGGGTTTGGGAAACTCATTTAAGCATGCTGGAGGACAGAAAACAGGAATATGAACAGCATGAGGTGAACTTGCAGAAATAGTGTCACTAGAAAATAGCTCTTAGATTAGATAATTTTCATTTCAGTTTCATTTTTTATGTGAAAGTGGCTTTTTTCTTAATTTATCTTACAAGAGAGATTAAAATCCATGTTCTTGTTAAATTGTGTTATAACAAGAGTACAAGCATTCAAGAGTGAATTTATTTGCTCTAATTTGTTCAGAATTTTCCCTACTGCAAAACAATACCTTGGATAATTTCTCTTACTGCTTACAGTACATGCTGTGATGTGTTTCTTTATGATGTTAATCATAATTCCTCCTTAATATTTCTTTGGGAGAACTAACCTTTTAGTTTCCTTTAATTTTTTTTTGCATTTTAAACTTCCAAAATATCCACTGTATTACTGTGGATAAAGAGGAGTGGCATTATCCCTCTTAATGTTGAACATCAGCTCTCCAAAGAATTGTTGGAACACATTAATGGTGAGCTCACTTCTTAGAGCCAGTCAACTCAGGCAAAATAGGATGACGTCATCCCTATCCAGTGCCTGATCATTTTATGCTGTGCTACTGTTTTGAGTACATCTTCTTTTCCCTTAGGTTCATGTGCAGTTCTCTCCAGACAGGCAAATATGAAATAAAAATTTTAAAAAATCAATAAGTTGCTCTAGCAAATTAAAAACAGAAAATCTTGCCAGGCAAAAAAAAAAAAAACAACAACAACAACCCCCCCCCCCCCCCCCCCCCCAAAAAAAAAAAACAACCAAAAAAACCAAAAAAAACCAAAAAAACCCCAAAGTGAAGTTATTCAGTCTCTGTTTATCTCAGTTGGAATGACTGATGGCTGTTTTTCTTCTGCTCTTTGGCTGTTTCCTCTTCTCCAATTTGAGTTTAAAATCTTCATAGCAATATTTAAACTTCAAGTAATTGTAATATCTAAACATTCTAAATCTTGAAGCACGAGTACTCAAGTTACTTAGTTTAGTCCTCAATATTGCTCTGTGGGCAAGTTTATTAACTTGCTAAGACTGTCTCCAGGAAAGCAATGATACCAGTATATATTTATACATGTTAATTGCTTGAGACTACATTCATGCTTATAAGTGCAGCATATATCTAATGATAAAAATGTGATTTGTATTTTCCTTAAAAAAATCAGCAAGCATCTGATTTTTCTTTGTGTTAGTCTTGGCCCAATGTTTCTGAATGGCTAGTATGGCTCAAAAGAAAACAAAAATTAACACACATGTAGTTTGTAAATAACATGAAAGTTGGAGGACAGGTCAATTGTATCAATAGTTTTCTACTGCTGCATTTGGAGCGTACCTATGAATAATTTGTTTCTTAATAAAGTTATAGGGAAAGCCAAGGAAAAAGGGCCATATACATATGGTAAGAAACTGTCTCCTGGAAAAAAGATTCTGAGATAGGAGCTGGGACATGATCTGCAGCAAATCAAGTGCAAACTTACAGTGTGGTGCTGTAGCTGAAGATAAACAGAGTACTTGGATCTACCATCACAGGAGTTTTAGCTAGGAAAAAAAGTGATGTTACAGTCATGTGCAGAACAGGGAAGACCACTACTGGAATATTTCTACTACATCTGTTTAATTTCTTCAAAAAGAAGTATCAAGCAATTCCTAAGCATTCTGAAAAGAAGTGAGAGATTTGAAGTTTGGTTTCAGATGTGATAACTAAGTCAAATTTGGTTGCAAATAAAAATATTACAATGCTGTGCCTTTTGAATATACTGACAGAAGACAATAAATCTGGCAGTACATGCTCTTTGACTTAGGAGAACAAGGTATGTCTGCCAATCTCTAGAAATCAATGACAAAAAAATTCAGATCGAGAATGGAGTGAACATTTGAACAGTTAATAAATTACTAAGAACTATGGCAGTGGAAGATTTTTGACTTACCATTTGAGTGTTTAAATGAGAATGGGTACCTTTAAGAAACACCATCAAGCATAAAGTGCTTCTTCTACAGTGTAGAAATTGCTAGATAAAGTCCTTTGACATGTGATACTCTGAAAGTTAAGCAGGATGACCTTAATTGTATGTTGCTTCTAAAGGACTGACTGTTTTTTTTGAGAAGTAGTTGCTGTTGAAATCCTCAACCTGTCTTTCTCAGGTTTGTCAGGACTTCTAAATTGGATCTCTGTAAATTACGATTAGACATCTTTCTTTGGAAGCTGTGATTTAAGCACTCTTTCCTTCCAATCAAAAGCAAATAATTCCAATGCTTCACAGCAAGTCATAAAATAATGGATCTAGCTGTGGAAACAGAATGGGAAAAGATCACTGAAACCCATCTTTTTGAAAAATGTGAAGATACAAATAGTGACAGAAAGGGTGTTTCCTGAGAAGCCTATTGTTGGGAAAAAAAGTATGCATAATGATTTGTAGGAATCTCTGTTGACACTGAGGTACTGCTACCTAGCCACTATTATTACCTGCCAAGTTTTTCTGAATGTAAAGTGCTTTACAACACCTTAAGGTGAGCGTCAGGGACACAGTAAATTATGTTTCTTTCATGGGGAGTTTAGAAGGGAACAACTCGCTCTCTTCTTCCTGCTTGGTCTCCCTTAACACATTCTGTTTTTAAAAAAGCAGTCACTTGCCTTCTGCCATGTCATGGCACATTCCTGCCACTTGTGCCATGATAATTTCCTCTGTCACTGCGCTAAAGATTTAACGTGCAGTGGGGATTACATGAAGCAGAGGGAGAGTACACTTACAGCAACATTTTACTGCAATTGGTTGCCCCCCAAAAGGTAAAATGTCTTTTACAGGTAAGATTCGCCTAAGTTCACTTTAAATAGAGATCAAAATGCAAACAGCAAGTTTAATTTGTAGAAAAGCAAGAAATCCAGTTCTTGGCTATGAAATTAGAAACATCTTTTTGAAAAAAAACCCAGAAATAAGAAGGCATAAGTCACAGAAACACTTTGCTGATGTCTTGTCCCAGATGACACGTGGTGCAGACTCAGACTTGCAGGTTTCCATCTCCAGGAGCCTCTGAAGGCTGCTCTTGCTACTTTTTCCACCTGCGCTTATGGATTAGAAGATGACACTGAATGCAAATGAGATTCAGAGCAGTTCCAAGGAACTCTCAGTTCTTCCTTCATAACAATGGAGACTTTTTATACAATGACTTCTATTAACTTTATTCTTTCTGAGGACAAACCCACTCTTTTTTTCTGGATCTGAACTGCATTTTGAAATTCAATGAGACTTCGTTGTGTTGCCTTCTCCCCTAGGATGACCTCCCTGTTTTGCAGTTAATTGCATTAGAGTCTGATCTGAATTTTTCCCAACATGATTTGCCCTGTGAAACTTTGTATGTCTTCATAGTAAATGATTATAGCATAAATATTATTTGTGGACTTTCATAGTCTTACAATCCTTGACAAGTTTCTGGCTTTGCAAGAAGAACCTTCACGCCAAGGGACTGATAGAGAAGTCCAAGGCAGTCCTTGAGCCAGCTTTGCTGAAGCATATTAAAGTTTTCTCCTCCTGCCTGCAAGTTTTGGTCAATTTTAGGGGTCAGGCCTGATGAATGACTCTACAAACTTCTGCAGCACTCTGATCCTTGTTTTTATGCTTTCTGTGGATTGTTTGTTATGTTTGAATGTTTCACGGAATTAAACTCAACAAAATTCTGTTTAAGAAGGATAAGGACTGGGGGTTCTTCCTCTCTTTATTCCCATTTCTCATTATTTGAAAAGTTGTTTTCCATTTCCCTTCGTTTCTTAGCAGCTACACATTCTTTCAGATGACCTTTCTTCTATCTATGTTCAGATGTGGCTAAAACCAGCTCTGTTGAGGCAATTAAACCTTATCCATATTCCTCTCTTTCCCAGTCTGTGTTTAGTTATTTTTCTTCTGTGCAACTGTGATTGGAGGCTGTCATACTGCAGCTTCTTCCCAGCTGACAGTAACATTTCTCTCCTCACTATCTTCTCACAAATTCATTCCTCTGCTTCTTACAGAAGATCCCCAAGTACCACCCTTATTCAATAATGACTCTTTTCATGGTTTGTTTCTACTTTCGAATACTTTAGGACATTGCTCATTATTTCTAGGGTTTCCTTTTCTTTGTATTTTCTTTAATTTCTTCTCCTGTTAGGCCACACTGTACCATCACTTAGTAAGTAGGATTCTTGATGTGATTTAGCTAAGTAGCTTATTACCATCCAAAATGTCGAGAACTTAGGTCACAGTGTCTTTTAACAATTCCAAATCACCTTTGTTTCATCACCTGCAGATTTAATATTACTTAAATATTGATGCATATTTCTTAGACTAGTCGACATTAAAAAACAAATTTAAAAACCCCAACAAAACACAAAACCCTAAGCTATTCTTTTTTTATTCGTATTGTTCATTTTGTTTCATAACTTTGACCTACAGTGTGGCAATTTTTTGTCTGCCTGTTCAGTGCAGCCTTTACACATATTAACAGTATTTTTTCTTGTGTTTATTCATCAAGCTTTTTATTTTTCTGGTTAAGTCTGACTAAAACTGACAATTGCCAGATGGTTATAAAAATGTGCTTCATTTAGTTCTAAAATTCTCAGTTTCTTTTATGTAAAACATTGTTCCTTACATATATTTGAATTACATAGTCTAGAAGCAACGTCAGGGCTCTTTTGAACCAGGGCTACACAGCATCCATCCTATTCCAATATAGTATACCTGGGAGGGGGACAGAGAAAGCAACCAGTTTGAGAAAGAGCTAATAGCAGAACTGGGAGATATCACCCAGGAAGAAACATACCTTTGGGGAGAAGGGTACATACAGGTCTTCAAAATCTTAGGTGCTTTGGTAAAAATTAGTACATAACAATTGTACTTCTAAAAAAATAAATAGGATATGTCAGATGAAACTGGTAAGTGATCTTAAGTGGACGAAGGAAATATTTGTTCATCTATAGTTCAGCTGTAGAATTTCTCACCCATGGAGGTAGTAGACATTGAAAGCCCACATGGTCCTTCTAGTTATGGACAATCAATGGAAGGAAAAACCCCTAAGTATTAAAAAAAAAGCCCTGACTGACCCTCAGGGACTCCTTGAACCACAAATAGTGAGATGCTTGGAAGACTATTATGCAGAGGCATCCCTAAGACTCTCGCTGTTTTCTTATGTTTTTTGCTGGCTCTCCTAAGACACAGGACAATGTATGAGGCCATTTGTCTGACACTGGAATGGATATTGCACACAAAAGCATTTTTTCAGACTTTTCTAATCTGAACTTGCAAGCTTGGGATTCAATAAATAATAATATAAATTGCATGTTGTCTTCTTGCATTTTGGGTCACTTAGCGCTGCACAGAGACTGGAGCCTCCAGGACAGTCAACTCTGAAAACTGTAAAGGCTCCGCAAGTGCTAGGGAGACATATCTGTTATGTTTAGTCTACAGAAGTACGTGTACTCCTGGGCTGGAGAGAGCACATATTCCCTAAAGCAATTCCCTTATGAACTGAATCTGCCTGCATGTTGCATAGTCTAGAGAACTATTTTGAAAAAGTGGAGGCAAAGAAAAGGTACTGGGAGTCCAAACTTTTTCCTCTTCCCCAAACTGCTGTTTAACTAACCAATACTTGACATGTGCCTGGCAAGATGGCCAAAACCGCAAATTCTTTCTCAATCTGTGTGGGAAAAAATTATCTTCTATCATCCCACATTGTTTATTCAGCACTGACAAGGCAAAAAGATGAGGAGGGTTATTGATCTTGTAAAGCTTGTAATGTAACAAGTGGAAAGCCAACACAATTGGAGAGAAGGAAAAGAAAAAACTGAAGGAATTAGAACTAAAGAACTTCACCCACTCAGAATCAGCAAGCATTTTAGGGATAAATTGGTCTACTTTAGTTTCTTATCTGTAAAATAAGGATATCTCACTAGGTTGCATGCAAATTTGTGGAAGTTAGAGATGCTTATTTTCTGCAGTAATGCACACAATATAAAAGCTCCTAAGGAAACAGTATCTGTGTGCAATGCAATATGCAAAAGTGTGAGGCCACACACTGGGTAAAGAGGAAAAGAAAAAAAGAAACAGAGAAATAATAGATAAATAAAAAATTGAAACAAAGACAATTGGGAACAGCAAGATGGTTCATTTGCTGAGCACTCTCCATCAAAGGGTCTAATAAGAAAACGAAAAAATCCAAGCCACAAGATTTGTTAAGAGTACAGAGACAGTCTTCTGAGGACAAAAGAAAAAGTCTGAATAACACTTTTTGTCCCTCAGCAGGTCTGGGTTAATATGAAAGGGTGGCATGTAATGTTTTTATTTTATTTTTCCTCTGAGAGGTGAGGATTTTTCTCATTACCCCCATTTTAAACTTTCCTATCTAGTTAATCTGCTACATCTGCTACCATATTTTTCTGAATATCTATCTTCTCACAGCCCTGTGAGGTTTCTGAAGTCTTTCTGGACCTTGTCATACAAGCATCTGTTCCTTGGAATTGTCCCTAGACCACTCATGTTGTTTGTACCCTGTCAGTTTGCTCAGTCTTTGTGATTATGGTTCTGGATGCTAAAGTTATGCTCATGATCCATAGTTCTCAGACTCCTTCCCTGCACAGTGAGATGACATCTCCATTTCATCCAAACTCAGGCACTACATCATGGTCTTCGAGATGCATCATTTTAACTCTGGCAATTCTCGAGCATCTTAAAAGTTGTGTTTCTACTCAGGCCCTAGGCACCTCTTCCCAGAAGGTAGCAGGCTGCTCATTTCTTCCTTTCACCCAAGTCACGTTCTCATCTGAAAATTTTAATGACAGCTGAGCTACATCACACAAGCCTTCTCAAAACTCCCATCAAACTGGGAACTTTGCTAAGTACTATTGGACTATTTTTCTTTCAACTACAGAATAAGATGATAACTGATTTGATTGAGTATCCTGATAGCGAGAGCATACAGGCAAGATGCTGGAAGATTAATGATGAGGTATTTCTCAAGTTCAGGGACTAAAACTCACCCTAGGTGCTTTGTGGGAGGGTATCTTTACCACCAGCCTGTCAGACAGGCTGGGCTGGAGGCAGTGTCTTCCCTCTGGTGACAGTATGACACTGCTCTTTTACACAATGATTGTAGGATTCTGAAGGGCAGAAGACTGTTCTCTCAGCAGAGGAGGAAAATGCAGCAACCTCATTTCCAGTCTCTTGCTCCAATGTCTTTCATGTCTAAAACATCTGACTCTAAAAATGAAATTAAAAATTTTGAAAAAAACCCATGTCTTACAGTCAAAATAGTGTTGAACTTCATTTCACTGCTACATTAGTGAGACAAAGAACCAGAGTATTAATCTGCCAGAAACAAACAACCAAAAAAAACCCCAATTGCTTGCTTATCTAGGTTTCTATGGATCTGATTACATTAGAATTACTAAAACCAGCAATAATTCTCTGCATTACATGAATACTGAAAGATTAGAGCTCTATTACTGATCTTTTACAAATGGGATGTGAAGATACTGAAGCTTGTCCCTGCCACCAATACTGACGTTTTTGACACTGATTTGTGAATTGCCCTTCTTCATATGGAAAACTCCTTATTAATTTTATCAATCTCCATGGTGAATTGCTCCTTTTCACTGAAATACCAAACATAAAATACTTAGATTATGAAGTATCTTGGTGGTTATTACCTCTCATTTGCTATCACAATATCAATCACCAACCTCCATCAGCCACTACTGTTGACTTTCTTGGTCCACTTACTAAATTCATCAATTAACATAAACTGGGCTTTTCCCCATTTTGTCATTCTTGTTAAAAGGAGCTTGCTGTAAAAATCTCGAAAGTCACCTCAACGTCTGCTTCAAATCCTTCTACATCATGCTTACGAAAAACCTTGGCCATGCTGGCGGGCTTCCACTACTGATTCTAGTTATTAGTATCCTTGATATCCATTGCCTTGACTTGAGTTCATCTTCTTGTGCCTCCTATCTTAGGAAAATATGGAAAATCACAGTGAAGGATGGTGTTAGCCAGTGGTGGTGATGTTCTTAACACGAGTAGTTACTTTGACATATAAAATGTACTTCTGCTGTTCTCCTATGAGAATTTTTCTTTTAAGTGTGTTTTTTAAACTTAAACACAAGAACCTTGGTGTAAACCAGTGATACATTTTAGATACAATATTGCCATACTGTTTCCAAATTAGGTTCCCTTTATTTTTTCTGGAATGAAATCAATGCAAAAGCAAACTTTCCAGCCCCTAGGCTAGGCTACCCTAAGGAACTGACATTTCTAGGAAGTCTGTTGTACTGTTCATTATTACTTCTTTTTAGTTCATTGAAATAACAATTAGACAATGTTTAATGTAATAACCAACTCTAAAAATTATATTACAAAATGATTTTGGTTTTCTTTCTTTTTTTCTTCATACAGTATGATAAAGGTCCTTGTTATACATCAGTTTATGACTCTCTTTTGTTTCTTTAATTTATGTAGTTTGATAATCAAAGCATGAGAAAAGTCTGGCTAAATCAGAATTGCACTTATCATACTTCAGTACATGTCTGATACTCCTTTGAACTATCATTGTTTAGGCCAGCTTAAAATACTGAAAGTGACAGAAGGGTAACAGCTGTAATTAGAAAAATAGCACCAATATTTTGTCAATTATTCTTTCTTTCAGAAAGTAACGTGCATTATAAGTTGTGCAAACTAATGTGGAACAATGCTGAAAATCTCCAAGTGTTCTAGTTTTTATTGTTTTGGTTTTATTTAATTTCTGCAGCTGGGCCCATGTAAGTCATTCTTGCTGCCTTTGTTGCTGCTGCAGGAAGGTTATGAGAGCAACCCCTGTTCCTTAAAATGCATGGCTATTTACTTTCTTTGAACAATAGAGTTTTTAAACACCAACTCTTAACTTCTACAGAAGGTAAGACAATGACAAAGAATAAGGGTCAATGAGAAATCTAAAGTCAAATGTCATCTTGGAATTCAGTAGAAAAATGTGAATTCTATAATTTAGAAATTGCATGGAACAACAGGGAAACAATCAAAACATTCTCAAGCAAGAACACCAGTTTCTCTGTGGTAGGTTCAGATTCTTTGTTGAATTAGAACAATTTTATGCCAAACCACTGAGAGTTCTTTATTTAAAAAGATAAACTGTATAAATAAACTGTATAAATTGCTACAGCAATCATAGACAAGGAAATGGATGTAAAAAAGTGTTCCTATTGGCATACACGTTTGAAAATACTTACAGTTAGAAATATTGTGGGATATAAAACATGATTAAAACTATAAAATGCTATCAGGATCTTTAAGATACATTTTCCTATTTAGCATCATAATGATTTCTCTGGTTGTGCCTACAACAAAAAGATGTTACTTTCAGTAAATATACGTCTTTATAGATACGTAAACACATGTATTGTGGATTTTTGCTAAAAGAGATTAATTTTAGTGTTGTGTCTATAGACAAAACACACTCATATGATGCACGGATTTGCCTGGAAGATGTGATAAACTGTTGCAGCACTGCTGTGCTAGCACTGCTCAGGGAATGATGTCTGTTTTCGTGTCCTGGGCAATGTGGTGACCACCCAGGTGCTCAGCACTCCCATCCAGGCATGACTGTTGCCCTTGCAGTATATCTTACCTCACACCTGTCTGATGGGTGCATAGCAGACGATGACTGCAAAATGCTACTGGAATTACTTTCATCTGAAAGGGTAAATATTTCTATTAGTGCAACAGATGATGCTGTTCAAACTCCTTTGAAACACCCATATATTTTTGGTTTTACTAATCCTACTAAAGCTCTTAGAAACAGTTCAATAGGTTTTAAAGTGACTCCAGCTGTAGGCATCATTCCACTTCTCCTTCCTTTCTTCCTTCCCTGCCCAATCATGCTGAGACACCAAAGTGTTCCTTGAGAACTTTATCTCAAAGCAAGGGCTGCAGAACCTGTTTCTCATAACTCTCTTAATATGCAACAGTATCTTGAAGTGCAGGCCTCTACCTTCCTCACTCACTTGAGACTGCTAATCCCAAATGCTCAAACTCACTGCCCTAAGGAATGTTATCCCTCAGGGAGAGGAGAAGGCATGTGTGGTTTGCTTTTAGTATCATCTCTTTCCAGCATCAGAATAAGGAAACATATGCAGATGCCAGAGAGGATGGGGAGGAGACACAGAGGTAGCAAGAGCAGCTGGTACAGAAGTTGAACAAGCTGGAAGTTGTGGATTCTGCAGTAGACTTGGAACAGTTGGTAGAGCATCTACTACGGTAGCAGGGTGCTCTGCCTAAGCGGAGGTAAAACAGCTTGAGCAATACCCTATTTGCAAAAGTTATCACTGGTGGAAGGAGAATGGGAGTCACTGTGCTTTTGGTGCTGGAGAATGCTGAGACTCATCAAAGCCAAAGTTAAACACTGAGGAAGTATAATGTTTCCTGCCAGAAACTGGCACTGGTGATGATGTGACAGACAAAGTTCCTGATAAAGGAATCCACAAGTGATAGTACTGATAACTTATCTAAGGCTGCTGAGCTGACACTGGTGGTGACAGCAAGGTGACAGCAAGTTAACACTTCTGGCCTGTAGACACGTGACTGACAGCCCAGTCCCACTTTTTAATGTCAGGGTCTTCTAACATATCCCTTCTCAGAGTGTGTGTGGAATTTCCTCCCTTGCGTGGGGACACTTCCCAAGGTTTCCCCTTAAGCCTGAACAAAATTTGCCCACAGTTGGGTATGGGTGAGTAAAATTAACCTCTACTTAATAATTATCTTGCTACCCTTAACATCATTGTTTCAACATTGCTTCAGTTAAGAGCTCACTACACTGGTAGTTGTAGCTATCTGTGTAGTAAATAATTCTGATTAAGGTTTTTAGTCTAGTCATTACCACCATCCATTTAGACAGATCATTTATTTAGTCATATAAATACATTTGGTTTGCCATCCTTAATCCTGTGGGACAAAATCTTAAAAAGGATGAATTACACATATTATAATCCCTTAGACATAAACCTTTGACCAAGTCTGGGGCTAAGATTGGATCCAGCTGCACCTAGGCTTTTTTCTGAGAAGGAGTTTAGAAAGCAAGGGGGTCCTTTCTGCACCTCGTGACACAAGAGGAGGGATCTCCCTGATAAACTTTGTCTGAAGCTTCCATTATGCCCATAGCAATTTCTTCTACTACTACAATATTCCTTTACTGCCCATCACTGAGTTTTTTAAGAGGTTGGTAAAAAAAAGGAAGGCAAAAGCCTTTTTCACAGAAGACATTGGTATTTCAAATCACGATGAAAACTGTCTTCCAAATTTGTTCCCAAGTGGAAACTATAAAAATCTTGTTTGAGAAAAATGTAAAAGTGCCTTTAATTTTTGTAGTTACATTTTTTAATGACTTGCAAATGTTTATCACATCTTCTCGAAACATATTACAGCATGTCAGAAGATACACTGTGAAATTCTGTATCTCAAATTAAAACATTCATTGAATACTAATAAAAATACATGATTTTCTGAGTCTACCTGCTTCTACTGTAATAATGTGACACAAAGGAAGAAGGTAAGCATCTGGCAAACTAATTTAAGGAGCATCTGTTTTTGACAAGTTGCGTTAGATTGTTAGTGTTCTACTCAGCAGCAATGTGAGGAACTGGGACTGCAAGTGCAAATTCATAGATTTATTTATGCTTTTCCTCTGTAGCAGAGCAAAAATATTATTTGTGCTCTTCTTCCTTTTTGCTGCCTGAATTTTGCTTCATTTAGTGCACTGGATGAGCGTTTCAGTGGCATGTCCACCCTCCAACCTACCCTGGAAACTGGTGGTAGGGATAAAATACAGGACTAAATCTCCTTGGACTGAGGACAGAACACATAGGTTCAATATTAGATGCCGCTCAATGATAAGCTTTAGATCCAATGGTCATCCTCAGTGATCTGGGATTCATTCCGTGGTTTTCTTATTTGCTCCACTACCTACGGACCATGTTTTGTTTTCTTGGAGTGAAATGATCATGTTTCAAAAAAAACTAAAAACAACAATAACCCCACAAAAACAGCACCAGAAAAAAACAACCAACCAACCAACCAACCAACCATTCTCCCCAAAAAAACCCCACAAAACCCCTCCACGCAGGGCCTAGTTCCAAAAAAGAGTTTAAAACTCAGCATTATAAATTGATGAAATTGCTGCATGTCTGGAAATTTTCGATAGGTAGCTAAGGTCCTCAGATTACTCAAGAAAGCATGTCTTGGTGGCAGAGTGACAATTTAGATGACATGCAGCTCTACCTGCAGAGAAATATGATGAGAACGTGTCTGTGATTTCCTTCACCAATGCGCAGCAAGACAAGGAAAGGAGACAAACATCGAGAAACAAAGTGAGCAGCAATCAGCTCATACAAATAATTTCATGCTAAACTAGCTTTTTCCTATTAAAGCATTAATTCCTGTCAAATAAAATCTTACAGATTTACACACTTAAAAATGCCAGTACCTTAGTGTTTCAGCATTTTCCTTGTAGATGCTGGGGAATGTTAGCTGATGAAAGGCTCTGGCATTAAACTGAAAAATTTATTTCCTCTGGGAAGCAATTTAATTACGGAAAAATGTTTTTCATTTTCACAGAAAATTGACTATATCTTGTTTGTTTATTTCTTTTTGCTTCTGATGTCAGTCCATTACCATTACTGGAAGGAAAATGTAAATGAATTTCATTCCTGGCAAGTGTATTTCACCTTCCCCTCGTGTTTCTTAATCAAATAGCAAAATTAGCCTTGCATTAAATTATTGAAAAATGATGCTGTTTATTGACCTTTGGATTTTAAACATCTTTGTAAATATTTCCACTCTAAATTCTTGAAAAATAATTAATATTAACGGTTTATTTGATACCATAATTCACATTTTTGCCTTCCAAAGCAGGCAATAATAGATAAAATTCCACTGAGGGTATAGGGCAATCAAAGAACATCCAAAAAATCTACTCAAGAATACTCAAGCATATAATTCACTATTTAAATGATTTAATGTACTTCAAATTGAATTTGTGTGAAAAAAACTTTTGCTTTTTAATAACATTTAGAGAGTGAAACTGCTTTCAGGCAACAAATGACCAAGTAAGGAGGAATTACTGATGTAGTTCCAAAAGCCCAGCATAATTGAAAATAAATGTTATTCATCTATTCTAGTTTATAAAGTGTTCATAATGCTTCACACAAAAAAGAATGAATAATGATAAGAATTCTTATTTGGCAGAACAAGAGCATTTCTTTCAAAGTTATATATTTTCCTTAAGATGGAAATTGGAATTACTGAACAATTAATTTTGTATGCAAATAAATTGAAGAAAACATATCCGTAATATCTATGCTATTCCTTTTTTTTTTTTTTTTAATCAGTGGAGCTAGACTTGCAGAAAGGAAAAATGTTGTAAGAAACCAAGCATGAAGAAACCAAGCACTTCCTCCTACAGTAAGTATTTGCAAAAAATGTTTGGTCATAAAGAATATACATTTATATTTTCCTAGCAAAGGCATCCAGTAACAAACAATATTATCTTCATATGCATTCCATGCTTTTTTCATCAGCTACAAATCTTGACATTCTTGTTGAAGGTGTCACAGCTTTTCTGTTTCTTCCATTTTCTTCTTTTATTTTTCATCCTGCAACACATGCAAATGTAATTTTTCTTCTTCTTAATCAATATGTAGGAAACTCTGCCCTGCAATAAATTCAGCTTTGTCATACTTGCGTTTTAGAGCAATAATGTGTTTCATATCTGGGGATATTTATTTTCAACAACTTTTTTGTCGATGGACCTCAGTGACTTCCTATGTTTCTCTCAGTGGAGGGAATGGAAGCTGGTTACAGCCCTTGGTTTCAGTGAGGCTTAACATAATCCATAGTGGCACTGTTCCCAGGGGGAAGCCTTTGGCCAACATATCTTGGACCTGCAATATAGCAAGGTGGCTGCAGTAAAGTTTTCACAGGCACCACATAAATAAGGAAAAAAACAATGCTGTCATATAACGTGGTTGGGGCAATTCTAAATGGTTGTGGAAATAGTTCACTCACTGCATAGCTGAGGGGTACAACTACCATGCAAGAGTTTCTATTTCTCAGTTGTGGAATTAGTCTCACACAAACTCCAGACCCACCTTTCATGATGCTGTTGGTAGGTTCAGTTCAAGTTGCCTCACCAGAAACAATGTTTCATTAATTTGCTAGGGTTTGTATCCTGCTTGTGACTCCAGAGGAACAAAGAACATTAATTCTAAGGTAAGGCCTTATTATACAGTGAGGAGACTTTCAGCTTCTCCCAGAAGACTGGCTAGTACAAAAGCACAAAAACGTTTCAGATAAGTAAGACTTGCCTTAATTTTCTACCTAGATACTTTTCAAAGGAAAGGCACAATCTGACAAAAAATCGTATCAATAGTTATAAGCAAATCATGCACCTCTAGATATTCAATAACTTTTAAATGTGTTACTAAACAAAATGCATTTAACATAAAGGTTCTTGAGCCAGCAGCACTTTGTGTCAAGGTTTTTCATAATGGCTTTCTCTAGTAAAACTGGCTCTGCTACTCAGAATAATGAGAACAAGGAGAAATACAAGCCACATTTTGTTCCCAGCCTAACTGACATAATTCCATGCACCTCAGCCATGTTGCTTTCCATTTACTCCTGTGCAAGACTTTGGTTCAACCACGCAGTTACATATGTGCTGAAAGCCCTCACTGAGCAAAGAAATCCCTTTACTTAACTGTAGGCAAAGTTAGGCTGGATCTCAGTGCTTGTTTGTTTTTCTTTTTTTTGGAAAAAGTTAAATGTGTGCCTAAGACCTTTACTGGATGAGAGCCTAATTGAATAAAATAGTGGATTCAAGTCTATCCCCTATAATCTTCTACATAATGTTCACAATCTTTCTTCTCTAAACTGTCTTTCCTGATACTGTTTAACTTTTCTTAGCACTAAATGCAACATGATCCCCTGAAATTTCCACATGGCACTGGGCTTCATAAAACTGAGCAAGGGGTGGGGATCCTCTGACATTATGAGATTGCCTTTGTAGGTCATACTAAGCAAGAAATATGAGTTAAATTTGCAGTGGAATTAATTATCAAGCAGAAAAATTAAGTATTGCTTTTACAAAAATAGCTGAACTCTGGTGTAAGGCCTATAGTTCAGAAAATAAGAAGCACTTTCTCAAGAAAGTTCATGAGGATTTTAATTTAAAGAAAGAGAGAGAAATGTTGTGTTCAATACCAAATTGAAAATAAAACATCAGAATGAAATTAGCAATTTTGACCCAAAAACCTGCTACTGAAACTGGAAGGATTAGTGAAGTCAGCAGCATGCCTGGCTGATGGGAGTCCTGGGTGGCAGCTCCTGGTCATTGTGATGATTTCTGGAAGATGTGTTTGGAGTGGAAGGCCTTTTCTGAAACTGGATCATTTAATAGTTTTCCACTTACTCTGAGAGACATTATACAGTCATTTTCATAAAACAGTAAAGCTCTAAAACCTAACGAGTTCTTTTTCCTTTCCTCACTACTTTCATGGAAAGCTGTTCCAGCACACTGCTGCACCTTGTCTAATTTCCAGATTAAATTTAACCATGACCAGGGTATAAATATTTATTCACATACCGGTGTTCCCCTTTATTTAAAGGCTGGTAGAGTGCTTTGCCTCATTAGTGTTTACACTTTTGCCTCCAAGCATAGCTGCTTTGTCTGACTGAATCCCATATCATCATTTCTCTCCAAGCCAAGCAGATCTTGCTCTTTCACTGTGTCTACATTAGTCCTCAGCTCCTCAGCAAGTGCAGATGTATGGCAGTCAACTTTTCTGCCTGAAGTCTGTAGTACTGCCATGACAGGTTCCAGTCTTTGCTTATGTGCTTTTGTGTTGGTTTTTTGGTTGGAAAGTTTGCTTTTTTGTTGTTGTTGTTTTTTCCTATTTTTTTTTGTTTGCTTGTTTTTGTGTTGTTTTGGTTTTGTTTTTTCCGGTGCTGTTTCAGGCCTTCCCCTTCCTGTGGACATTTAGAGATTTTTGTATCTCTGGCCATTGCAGGTATTGCACTTCAGATTGCCTATCTGCACTGGCAGCAAGACATATCTTGAAGGAAACCAAAAGGCATCTTTCAAAAAGCAAACTTTTAAAGGCAGAGTAATTACGAGAGATATATCTGAACAACTCTTCTTTGCATCTCCATGTGAACTTCTGTCTCAAATGTGCAGACAGCAGTGAACTTCCACAGAAGTAGTCTACAGGATTCATTCAAGCAGGTTTTACAAAGACAAATGTAACCCCAAAGCAAATAAGACTAATAAAGTTGTGCATGGAACTTAGTTATACAGGATTGCGATGGGTGACAATGTGAATAGACAAATAATGAACTCCCCCTCAGGTAGAAATTCGTAATATCTGGAATATCTGACTAAAATTTGGTCACTTTTTATCTTGCTATGTTAAAACTGCTTTTCTGATTTTACTGTTTATTGTAATTATACATAGAAGTCAACTTTATTTCTCAGACATCCTTCATTAGCTTCATGCCCTCCTTTGCCTTGCCTTTCTGATTTTTTTTTTCCTGCTCCACTAACTTTGTAGTAAAAGTGCAAATACCAGCTTGGCAGAGTTAATGCAGAATAACGTGCCAGACCCTCAGATTTGCAGTCTTGATGTTTTTACCTTTAGATTCTTCCAAGGAAAAATGTTTTTTCTAAGAGTTGGGGAATTATGAGTGTTTACTCAATGTTGCTATTTATGATCTTTGCATAAGCAAGTTTTTGGATGTTGTGTTGTAGACTTTAAGAGTTTCTGTAAACTATGGTCTGTAAACTATAAGAGCTGTAGTTTGTACTATAATAGTTTAAATACTTTTCAGTTAATTGAGACGGTTGCTTTCTTGAGGAGTGCCCTGGAAAACTTGGATACTGCAGATTATTTGGCATTGACTTTAGTATCCTGGCACTGAATGATCCACCCTGACACAATGTTAGGATGCGTTACGTCACCTTGGGATGTGAGCTACGAGACATGTTTTATTTTTTGTCTTAAATTACTGCCGCGTGCTCTTAACCAGCTCTCCCATTCTACTTGAGCAGTGACTGTGCTGACATGAAGCCTTTCTTGACCAGCTTTTTTCTTAGTTCGTGGATTGTTAGAGGACTCAAAGACTATCAATGATTCCACTGAAGCTCTGGTCTCTCTATGAGGGATTATCACCTTTCTATTAAATACTGAAAAGGGACTCATACTCAGTAGTGTGTTAATGCAATTTTTCAGTAACTTTTTTTTCCACACCAGCTCTGTTCAATAGCTTTTATTCATGGTCTGGAAGCATTAATCATATTCAGTGCAGTGCTGTAGTTAAATTGGCTAACGTGATAACTTTGCCTCAGTCTTCACCAACAAGTGCTCCAGACACACCATCCAAATCAAGGAAGACAAAGGCAGGGACTTGGAGAATGCAGAACCACCTGACTGTAGGAGAACATCAAGTTCAAAACCACCTAAGGAACCTAAAGATGCACAAGTCCATGGGATCTGGTGAGATGCATCCACAGATCCTGAGAGAACTGGTGAATGAGGTGGCTAAGCCTCTTTCCATCCTATTTGAGAAGCTGTGGCAGGCCAGTGAAGTTCCCACTGACTGGAAGAGGGGAAACACAACCCCTATATTTAAAAAGGGAAATAAGGAAGACACAGGGAATTACAGGCCAGCCAGTGGCATCTCTGTTCCCACCAAGATCATGAAGCAGATCCCCCTGGAAACTATGCTAAGGTACATGGAAAACAAGGAAGTGATTGCTGACAGCCCTTCACTAAGGGCAAACTGTGCCTGACAAATCTGTTGGCCTTCTATGACAGGGTTACAGTGTTGGTGGATAAGGGAAGATGACTCGTGTCATCTGCCTGGACTTGCACAGAGCATTTGACACTGTCTCACATAACATCCTTCTCTCAAAACTGGGGAGACATGGATTTGATGGATGGATCACTTGGTGGATAAGGAATTGGATGGCTGGTCCGACTCCAAGAGTTTCAGTTAACAGCTTGGTGACTTTTTTTCAAAGAACTTCTCAAACAGAGTTGATTGGCCAAATACGGGAATAATTGGCTGAAAACCTCTGGAATGCCATCTTGGGGGACTCTAATAACCCGTAAAATAAATGCACTATACATTTTAATCCCTGTACTATTCTCAGACCTGGTTCCCACAGCAAAACCAAGGAAAGGCCCATATATTCAGTGGAAGGTAGACAGGACATAAAAGCTTTAACAAGGAACGAGATGCAGTGTGTTAATGATCCGTAGATCTGTGGTTCAATTTTGAAATAAGTGTTCAAGAATATCTTGCAAATAGTTGGAAAAATAAATATAACTGACATTTCTCTCAAATTGTCATGGAATGCACTCCAGCTGTATTTATTATACACATTTTCCCCATGTGCTATGTGCTTGCATTCTTTTGTGATGAATGATGTTGCCGTGTGTTGGAGTCTTCGTGCTATCTTTCTTTGAATCAGGAATGTGTAGGAGGTTATTTGAGGACAAAATACTGTAGGAGCTCCCCTCATATTTTCGAATTTGTAGCATGGAGCTGAGCAGTGGCTGAATGGCTTGGTTTGGGAGAGTTCACTGGAAGCAGAACACAGCCTGCTAATGCTACCAGAGGACTCATGCCCTGCTGCCCATTTTGCCATGTCTACAAGAACTGAGGATCAGAACTCCATCTGTTGTTGTCTGACTTTTCATTGGAAGTCTTTGGACATAAATGTTACCTTTGTGATAAGGTAAGTTGTGGGCCTGGGCCATGCCTAATACTCCTTGACACTACAGCAGCAGTAAATAATGCATAACCATGAATCACTGTAGCTTCATAGAAATTAATAAACTTGGCTGTCACCCAAACCTGGAGAAGCATTTCACCCTAGGGAGGCCTCTGACTCCATGACGGAGCATACAAGAAAGCAAGCTGATCTTGTGGTATAGAGCAAATGTAAAGACCCAGTTTCAAAAAGGGAAAGAAATGATACAACATGTAATGCCATAAAAGCCATACGCCATCACACAGGGTATTACTCACATGGCACAGATCCTCACAGTGGAATACAATTTGATTGCTATTTTACCCTTATGTTGTGACTACATGCTAGACTTCTAGGAAAAATGATAAAGGTAAACAGCATGTTGCTTAAGTTTAATGAGAAAGTTTCCAAGAAGTACAAGTTCATTTGTGGGAAAAGCTTTCTGTTTCTGGTTTCTCCTGTGATTGCAGTTTTCTCATAAACATGCTGAATTTTGAAATTTGTTCCACATTTTTTCTTCCAATGGAAACAAAAAGTGAACCGGCATACCAAGTCTCCTCTTCCCAGATGATCCTCTCTCTTCCTTAGTGTGCTGCTACCACTTGGCCAGCATCGCTTTCTCTGACCTCTTTCTCTTGCCTTCCTGGCAGCACAGTGGCTCACTCACTTGGAGATTGTTTCCTTCTCTGACTCCAGTGAAAAGCAGTGGTTAGAAAACTTTCCTAGGATGTGAATGCAATGGCTTGGCTCTTTGAGAAAGATCCAGCTCTCCCACTACTGGGCAAGTGCTGTAATCACTCAGCTGTTATGCAGAATCTGCACTTTTCCTGTTCTCAGTAATGAAGTCAGTGCCAACATTTTCTTCTCCCCCCATGAGCTCAGTGCTAAAGGTAAATATTCTGAGAAGGTGTAGGGGTCAAACCCCCTTAGGGATGCATGTAGAATTTAAGGGCCTGTCTGCTTAAATCTAGGCTGCAACAGAGCAGAAGATGAGGTGCCTGGATCACTCCCCAGACTGGAAGGACAGTGTGTTGTGCTCACAACAATGCATGCTGTCACTGCAGGAACTTGCAGGACGGTCATGACATGCTGACAGATGGAGACACCTGGGAGTTTAGGTGATTTGACTCTGGATCACTCTCCAGTACATAAGCAGAATTCCAGCACAAGAAAACTTACCAGCCATGTCTGAAACATTGACTACAACATTCAGCAAAGTGTTGTAAAGTACTCAAATACACTTCAGGAGAGTAGATTTGAGTGTAGAGGATGTTGATGGGAAGTAGTCCTGGAAGTTGACTGTGCAGTCAGGGTGACTTTGCAGATGCAGTAGAAGAAACATTATCAGAGAAACTGTATGTTCGGTCTCTAGGATGATGTAGTGGGTTGTCCTTGGCTGGATCCCAGACACCCACCAGAGCCTCTCTATCACTCCTCTCTGCAACTGTACAGGGGAGAGAAAATAAAACAGAGGGATCATGGTTGAGATAAGGACTGGGAGAGATCACTCACCAAATACTGTCACAGGCAGAACAGACTGGAATAGGGGATATTAACTGAATTTATTACTAACAAAATCAGAGCAGGATAATGAAAATAAATAAGAGCTTAAAACCACCTTCCCCCCGCTCCTCCCTCCTTCCCAGCTCTATCTCCAGAGGCACAGGGAGATGGGGAAAGGGGGTTATGGTAATTATGTCTCTGCTCAGGGAGAGGAGTCCTTACCCTGCTCCAGCATAGGGGTCCCTCCCATGAGAGACAGTTCTCCATGAACTTCTCTAAAGAGAACGATCCCACGAGCAACAGTTCTCCACAAACTGCAGCATTTGGGTCACTCTTTCATGGGGTGCAGCTTTTCAAGGACAGGCTGCTCCAGTATGACTTCTCCACAGGGTACAAATCCTACCAGGAAACCTGCTCCAGCATGGGCTCCCCTCTCCACGGGTCTTCAGGTCCCCACCAGGAGCCTGCTCCACCACCAGCCTTCCATGTGTTCATAGCCTCCTCTCAGGGATCCATCTGCTCCGCTGTGGCATCCTGCACGGGCTGCAGGTGGATCTCTGCATCCCTGTAGACCTCCATGGACTGCAGGGGACAGCCATTTCCCCATGGTCTCCACCACAGGCTGCAGGGGAATCTCATCTCCAGTGCCTGGAGCGCCTCCTTCCCCTCCTTCTGCACTGACCTTGGTGTCTGCAGAGCTGTTCCTCTCCCATATTCTCACCCTGCTCTTCTCTGGCCACAATAGAATCTGTGCAATAATTTTTTTCTTCTTGTTCTTCAATATGTCACCACAGAGTCATTACCACCATTTCTGATTGGCCCAGCCTTGGCCAGTGGCACGTTTGTCTTGGAGCTCTCTTGGGATTGGCTCTGCTGGACATGGAGGAAGCTTTCAGCAGCTTCTCACAGAAGACACCCCTGTAGGCTCCCTCACTACCAACACCTGGCCATGCAAACCCAATACAGAGGGGCTGCCTACCTCGGCAGTGCTCTGTCCAGTTGGTAGGACAAAGCACAAAGACGATCATAATCAGAGGATTAATGTCCACAAAGCAGAGAAGAGATGAGCTGAAATTATGTTTGAGAGTCATATTTTAACTTTTCTAATTATTTGGATTATAACTAGTACCTATGGCTGTTGCTGAATGCTCTTACCAGTAAGTTTAAAACACACGCTCATATACATCTGGGATGGTTTAAAACTGAGCACAAAGACAGAAAACATCCAGAAATCTTTGGAAAGGCATGATTTAGCCACTTGCAAACTCAGCCTCTTCTACAGAGGAAGAATGTAGATGTATTTGCATGGCACTGGTCTTTGCAAGACTCTTCTCAGGATAATGATTCGAAGCCCTTGGCTGTTTTCAGAGAGAAGGAAAATAGGGATGTTTTCTACAAAAACACATTCCTTGCTCTGTACCTAGATATGATGCAGGATCCAATGTGGACGAGCATGAGTCATGTGCTCCACATGCGTTATAGCACTTTGTAAGTAGGCAGTGAAGTGCTGGCTTATGAGTCATCAGCTTCAAGTGAGTGGGCAGTCAAATCCTGCGTACGCCGATTTTTCAGAACCATTTCTAATGGGCAAATATAGCATGGGCAAATTATTTTGGTTTTGTTTGTCTTTCCGCGGCTTCAGTTTTGGCCAAGGCCCCATGTTACTAGGCCTGACATATCCTACAAGTTTTATTTTGTGCCATTCCAGCTTTGACATTCTTGTCCAGAGAAGATTTACCATCTGCTTCTCTGTAGGCAGTTTCCATTTTCCTTAGCATTACAACAGAAGCAAGGAAGTTAATAGGAATAGCAAACAAGATAAACTGTACTATTTCTTCTGCTGTTAGGGTTGCTTTGGCACCAAACTATGGTTCTGTTGAGTCTTAAATTAAAAATATATCTTTTCCCTTTCACTAGTTCTCCTTTTAGTGTCACTAGATGATATAAAATGGACGTAATCCTGCTATTTCGAAACTTCACCTAAAACTTCATACAGCCAAAGAAATCCTGCCACTTTTTGAGACAGAGCTCCTGCTGCAGCAAGAATACCCTCAATTGAGTTTCAAAGGTGTCATGCCCTACTGCTACTCTTTATTCCCAGAACCAAACAGGTCAGACATTCCCTCCGCCTTTATACGAACTGCAGAAAGACGGCACTTTGCCTCCTTTCATTCTTCTCTGGACCCTTGGTGTGTGGCTCACGAGGACCTCAAAAAATGGCAACTTTCCAGATAATAAGAGAAAGACAGCCAGCTCAAACTGGATTGGATGGGACTACTCAGCACCGCTTCTTGGACTTGGCATGTCCCAGAAACCCAGCCTCACTCTGCTGCCAGCTGCCACTGCTGCTGCTATCTGAAGGAGCAACGCGTGCACCACAATGCCGAGTGGAACTGTTCTGCTGACTCACAAGGCTGTTGTGTTTGAAAGCTGCTAGAAACAAGCATTTTAAAAAAAATCTTTTTCTTAATATAACAATCAGTATCCAGTGCAACTTTCCCTCAAACCCCACCCTCCCCAAACCCAAACTAAACACGAAGACCACTAGTAAAAGCAGACTGGTTGCAAAGCGTAGCAATCCAGACTCGACACTGGATGTGGAGTCGCCCATAGCCCCTTTTTCTTGGCTGCTGCTCGACTGCACGCCCGCTGTGCCGGCACACAGGAGGCGGCCTCTTCCAGTGTCCTCCAGGGACACCTGATGGAGCAGGATCAGACTTCAAATAAATAACACAGCCCGTCCCTTCCCGGCTTTCGAGGGCCTCACGTACTGCCCGAACAGTAGTTTCTTGGACAGCCTCTTTGTTTCACCCGAACTGCAGAGCAGTTGCATGCACGGCTGCTCCTCCGCTCCCTCCGGCTTTCTGTACCGCATTTCAGCCCGGGCAGGGATGGGGGGGTCCGTGGGATCCCCACGGACGGGATTCTCTGCGGGGAGACGCGCTTCCCAAGGTGAGGGATGCGAGGGAGCGGCCGCAGCGCGGCGGAGCAGGACAAGGCAGGGCAGGGCAGGGCAGGGCAGGGCAGGGCAGGGCAGGCTGCCCCCCGGGGATGGCACCCCGGGCCCCGCTCTGCCCCGGGCGGCTGCGCTGCGGGTCCCGGGGCGCTCGGCCGCGGACAAAGGCGCAGCGCCGGCGGGACGGAGCCGGAGGCTGGACGGCGGCGCGGCGGGGCCGGAGCGCTACGCGCCGGCGGCCGGAAGACAGGGCGGGGGGTG